>JASDQU010349774.1:0-12244 GCA_032191745.1 Picea mariana
TCTTTCCTATAAAGCTGGTTGTGTTTTATTGTATGATTCCTTGATCACATACATAGGTTTATATTGAGTTTATGCTATTTCTATCACTTTGGTTGGCTGTGTTCTTTTGTAGGATCATCATTGTATGAGCGTTGGAACGGAGCTAGGATGGTGATGGCGAGAGGAAGCGACATTCAAACGGTATGTGACCCATCCCTCTTCAGTTAGTAAATTCAATATTTAAAACTTAAGGAAAGCATCATGTTCTGGTGTGTTTTGTTCTAGATCTAGGTGGATCTAGGGAGATCAGTGATTGTCCGCACCTACCGATTAGTCCGATAACACTTGTGATTGTGGTTTTTTTACTACTTGGATGACATGGAAACTAGGGTTTTGATGGATGGGGGATGTTTTGAGTAATTCCACTATTTTTATCTTAAATTTTGTTTAATTATGCAGTTTTAGATTGATGTTGTTCTCAAGTTGTGATTCTTCATTCTCTTTGAGCATTTTTAAACAATCCCTATTCTCAAAATCCTTGGAAGGTTTACTAGTGGAGGAAGCTTCCCTTGTATCATCCCCCAAACATTTTAGGAGGATTTCCTAGGGTTAGTAGTGGACAATATCTAAACCTCAACAAAAAATTATCCACTTCATTCTCTCAAAGAAGGAGTTCTTTCTGACCCCATATGCATAAAATAATAGGCACTAGTCCGTTTCTCCACAATAGTCAATCATTTTTGCTGAAATTTACTAGTTTAGGGTTAGGGTTTATTTTTGCAAAAAATCATTTTCAGCCATAAAAACTAGGACATCTAGGGTGTTTAGGAATACTATTTCCCTAAAATTTACTGTCGAAACCCTAATTTAATTTTTTGAAGTGTTATTACAACCATCTAAGGAAAAACGTCTAGGGTTTAGGGGTGATTTTTATTTCTGAAATTTATGATTTTAGTGGCAAATAAAGCCCTAATTTAACCTATAATTTAGCCCTATAATTTAATGGATCATTTTATGATCAAGGTGCTATATTTTTACCACTAATATAAATAGCTACTACTAAAAATCGATTGATTTAATGCTCTTATACATTTATTACTGCTGAAAATTACAATTAATATTGCTGAAAATTGTGTATTTTATTGTTGAAATAATCTTTATACTATTAGAGATCATTTATTTTTACTGTTGTAATACTTTTCTTACTTTTTCTATAACTTGTTTACTGCTAATATTTCATACATTTCTTGAAATTTCTACCTCATCCTTAGACATTTTCTTCATTTCTAGTGTTTGGGGATCCCATTGAACTCATACTTGGCCTAAAGAGCCTCTTCTCTAGGCCTTAATCCTCTAGAACTTACATCTAGAAATTGTCTTACCTTACCACCTCTTTTTCACTTTACCTATCTTTATCTTTGCGGTAGTGTTAGTAGTCACCCCAGGGGGCCCTAGACTTGATTGTGTCTTGCCTAGGGATTTTTTGAGGCTATTGGGGAAGCATCCCTTGTGTTGGATACTGTTACTTCACTAAAGAGATGGAAGTTGTTTCCTAGGTGATAATGGTGACATATTCCATGTCCCACTTGTCTTAATTCCTTGTGAAGGCTTTGCACTTGGTACTAGATTGTGTGGTAACATTTTGTTGTCATTGTTGGAGAGAATTGAGACATTCTACTTGGATATCCAAAGTCTATGCTTCAACACATTTCTATGACTCTAAACCAAATCCTAACCTAGGTACACTCATCTGATGACTCCATTGAGGGAATAATCCATTTTTCTCTATGAAAACTTTGAAGAATTTGTGCTTTAAAGATGAAGCAATCATCATTGTAAAGGCATTGAGGATTCACCTTGGCGACTCCACATATATGTTTTTGTAGAAGGTATCATTATATTTTCATATTTTGTACAAAGTTGCACAATTTCAAATAAAGGAATTATGGCATCTTGGGTATTTCATCAACAATTTAGTGCTCCTGATGTTAAATGAATTCATGGATACCCTAATCATTTTTGTGCATAATGAGTAGAATATCTTCCAAAATTTGATGAAGATCCTCTTTTGGCTATTTCTCATGTTGTAAATGTCTTGAAATATGCTACATAAATCAATGTTGTACATGAGGTTGTGTTGATGAGATTATTTTCTTAATTTCTAAATTCAAATCAAAGGGATTGGGTTCTAAATTATTTCAAGCCAAAGAGTATATATCCTACCACAATTTTCATTGCACAATTTCTCAAGCATTGGGGCCCAAGACTTCATAGGTATGAAGATACCTTTCAGGATTTGATGACAACCCTACAAGAGAATATATTGTTAACCCCATGGAAGAATCATTCAAAGAGGATAACATGTCTTGTGAGCAACTGGTAAAAAGTTGTGATAAGGAATACTTGCTCAATATTTGTGTCAAGAGAAGAGAGATATTCGACATTGTTTTGCAAAATTATCAAAACAAACCCACTGATTTGTTGGCCCAAGAGCTTGCTAAAACATATGAGGCAGTTAATTCACTATGTGCTTCTATAAGGGAGAAGTATTGTGAACCTCATTGAGACAATGCTTAGCCCATTATTTTGTCCAAGGAACTACTGAAACTTGACGTAATAGAGGATGAGTGGGGGAGTGAAGAAGAAATTGATGAAGATATTCTTGATCCCATACATGAATATTTTGATGAAAATATTGAATATCAAACACCTCAAGACTTCATTGAAGAACATGATCTTGAATAATAGATTCATGAAGGAAGTTATCAAACTTTTGAAGACGAGCATGAGCCACTTCATGAATCTGTTGAAGAATACTTGGACAAAGAACATCATGTTGGAGATCAAGGCCATGATGAAGACTTGATTGAAGAGGGCATCCCTCTTCACAAAGACAAGGGTATTATAAATTGTACTCCTTTACAAGTTTTTGACTTATGTGATGCACCCTTTGATGATTTAGGAAGTGAAGAGTTTTCAGAAAAACCCTTCAATTTGGTAAATTTTTCATTTGATGAAGAACATGACGACCATATTGACGATTTTATGCATATTAGAAGACATAGATGGGATATAAATTATTTTCATTTTGATGGGAATCCCATTTATGATATTGATGATGATTCTAGAATCAAGAGTGTAGAATTGTTCCCTTTGGAATGACCATCTATGTACATTAATGATTCATATTTTGGGCAACATGAATATGATGTGTTCAAATACTTGTTTCAATCACCTAGGAATAATTCACTATAGCGTTTTCATGACAACTTCCAACCACATCCTAGGAGATATGATGAATATTCTTTTGAGCACTTGTATTTATTTGTGAAAATTATTTTCAGCCACCCTTATGCTCAGATTTTTATGAACATTCATGTGCCAAATCAACACTAAAATATTCTTATGGGGCTATGATTCACCCAGGGCATCGATAATTTCATAGCAGAAATTTATATCCATCTTTTTATCCATATTGTCATCAATATGTCATTAGAGACATAGCTGGAAATTATGTTTTGGGTTATGAAATATTTATGGGGAATTTTGTTTTTCAACTTATGGTTTCTTGCAAGGATTTCTAGGCATATACAGAAGGGCAACGAGAACTAAGTTGGAAGAAAAATTCAAGATCTGAATTTACAACCTATTTTTCATTTAATTATTTTTCGGGAAACCATGAGGTACTTTTCATATTTCTCACGATTCCATCTCAAGCCTTTTGGGGTGACATTGTGAAGGAAAACCAAGACAAACATTTCTTAAAGTATATGGATAAGCCTTATGAGATGCAAGGATTGCATCATGAAGACCTTGGTTGGAGCAAGGATGAGCCATTATTGTTGTATTGCAACCCCTTTCAAAGAGTAGATTTTAACCTTGTACAATATTTTACTACAAACAAATTTTCAATAAAAGAACATAAAATATACAATGGAAAATACACACATTACACTGAGATTTACCCGGAAGCCAAAACCGGGAAAACCAACATATTCTATATTCATTCATAGTGATACATTGTTTACAATGAAATATACATATAGGAGCCAATGGCATCCAAAACCCTAACCTAATGACCTGGATTAGTCAAAAACCCTAATTTTTTAACTGGAAATAGAAAACCATCGGCAAAACTATGTGCCAAAAAACCGCCCAACAATGGACATAAAAATCGAGGCAACATGAAAAATGAGGAAAAAATATGACATGTTTCTCGAGGATTTTTTTTTTCTTTGGAGCGCTGCCCCCAAACCCATGAAGGGGGGGCCTAGTAGGCCCCCCTCAAACACCTCATGCACAACGTAGCAAACACTGAGGTTATTCATGCAAAGCATATAACACATACCCAACAATCTCCCACATGTTGTTTTCTTTACATACAGGGGGTTACATGGTTACATAGTCAACAATCCAGGGCAACAATGTCCACGGATCCTATACACAAAGAGAACTTATCAATGCTCATATATTTTGTTAATGAATCTGCAAATTTCTTCAAAGTGTCCACCTTCATTATCAACAATTTGTTTTCTTCAACCATGCCTCTCACAAAGTGATATTGAATATCAATATTCTTTTTCTTTGAATGATAAGCCATGTTCTTCACCAGAAAAATTGCACTCTGACTGTCACAATCTATCCTTATAACTTGTTGTACCAACCCAATACCTGAACACAATATTTGTAACCATACTGCTTCCTTACTTGCATGAGTGGCTGACATGTATTCAACTTCTGTAGTTGAAAGTGCCACTACAACCTGTCTTTTGCTCATCCAACTGATTTCTCCTCCAAACAGGTTAAACACATACCCAGTTGTAGATATCCTATGATCCAGATCTCCAACCCAGTCTGCATCCACAAAGCCATGTATTTACAACACTTTGTCCAATCCTGGTATTCCTTGGTAGCACAATCCATAGCTAGTAGTGCCAGACAAATACCTAAAAACCATTTTTACTGCAGTCCAATGCTCCTTCCCTAGCTTTGACATATACCTACTCAAAACTCCCACTACATGTGCAATGTACGTATAGTACATACCATTGCATACATAAAATTGTCAACTGCACTTGCATATGGAACACAATACATGTTCTCCTCCTCTTCCTGTGTCTTGGAACACTGATCTGCATATAAATTTACACCAACAGGAATAGGAATCTTGACTAGTTTACGATCCTGCATATTAAACCTCTGCAATATTTTCTCGACATATTTTCTCTGATTTAACCAGAGTTTCCTATTTTTCCAATCTCTTTTAATTTCCATGCCCAAAATGAAATTTGAAGCACCAAGATCCTTCATGTCAAATTTATAGGACAACTGAGTTTACATCCTAGATAATCTCCTTGTTATTTCCTATTAGCAACATGTCATCCACATACAAGACCAAATAAATCAAATGATCACCAATTAATTTAAAATGCACACAATGATCCTCTTTGCTTCTTGTGAATCCAAGTCCCAGCATATAAGTATCAAATTTTTGATACCACATCCTTGGTGATTGTTTTAAACCATAAAGTGACTTTTTCAGCTTGCATACCAGCTCCTTCTTTCCCTTCAAATCAAATCCTTCTGGCTGCTTCATATAGATTTCTTATTCCAGATCCCCATATAGGAATGTTGTCTTCACATCCATCTGTTCTAGTTCAAAATAAAATGCAACAACAATAGATAAAACAAATATTATAGAAGTTAACCTAGAAACAAGAGAAACAAATCTCACCAAAATCAATTCCCTCAACCTGGGAATAACCCTTTTCTATTAACCGGGATTTTTATTTCTCCACTTTTCCTAGTGCATTCAACTTCTTTTTAAATACCCATTTGGTGCCAATTGGATTTCTTCCATTTGACAACTACACTAGATCCCAAGCCTCATTCTTATCCAAGGCTATCATTTCTTCATCTATGGCCTTTTTCCAGAGCTTTCCATCCTCTGAATCCATTGCCTCCTTGATAGTTCTAGGATCATAATTAGTAATAGACAAAGAAAAATTTGAATGGAAATTAGATGGAGTATACCTTTCTGATATCCTTATTTCTTTGTTCTTCTGATTCATGTTCTTTTGTAGAGTCTGATTCATCATCCTTTAAATCAAACTCTGTTTTCTCTGGTTCTTCCTTACTTGGTAGGACTTCCTGTTTAACAACATCCTTGATTTCTCTAAATACCACATCTCGGATATACAAAACCTACTTAGTTTTTGGGTTCCAAAGCTTATAACTTTTGAGACCATCTTTATACCTAATAAAGATACACTTTTCAGCCTTCTTATCTAGATTACTCTTGTTTTCCTTTGGAACATGAACATAGGCCTCACAACCAAATACCTTGAGATGTGTGAGAGAAGGTTTCTTACCAGTCCATGCCTCTTGTGGAGTCTTGTCATCCAACGTTGATGAGGGTGATATGTTGACCAGGTAACATGTAGTACCCACTGCCTTTGCCCAAAATTCTTTCCCTAACCCAACACCACTGAGCATGCACCTTGCTTTTTACATCAGTGTCATATTCATCCTTTCTGCAACTCCATTCTACTGAGGTGTATATAGAGTAGTATTTTTCCTTGCTATACCACACTTCTTACAAAATTCTTCAAATTCATTCCCACAGAATTCTTCACCATTATCTGTCCTCGGCACCTTAATTCTTTTCTCTGTTTGATTCTTAGCAAGAGCCTTAAACTCTTTAAACCTGTCAAAGACTTCAAATTTCTTCTTGAGGAAATACATACAAGTATTCCTTGAGAAGTAGTCTATAAATAAGACACACTACATAGACTTTACCAATGATGGAACTGACATAGGTCCAAACACATCATTGTGAACTAGCTATAAAATTCATTCTTCCATCCTTGCAACAGAGGGGAATCTTACCCGATTCTGCTTCCCATATACACAATGCTCACAAAAATCAAAATCTAGAGAGAAGTTAAACATACCTTCAACCATACTTTTACCATGTAGTAGTTGAAGACCCTTCTCTCTGATATGCCCCAGTCTTTGATGCCACAACATAACCTTTTCTCCAGAGACTGGAGGAGTTATTTCTTATTCAACTCCAATATTAGGAACAATGGAACTATTATATCCATCACTAATAGTGCTTCCTTGCAACTTATAAATATTTCCAAACCAAATTCCCTTCAGCAACATCATTGCTCCTTGAACCATCCTGCAGGTTTTCTTTTCAAATATTGTTTTAACCCTCGCATCGTCCATTTTTCTTACAGANGAGACCATCTTTATACCTAATAAAGATACACTTTTCAGCCTTCTTATCTAGATTACTCTTGTTTTCCTTTGGAACATGAACATAGGCCTCACAACCAAATACCTTGAGATGTGTGAGAGAAAGTTTCTTACTAGTCCATGCCTCTTGTGTAGTCTTGTCATCCAACGCTGATGAGGGTGATATGTTGACCAGGTAACATGTAGTACCCACTGCCTTTGCCCAAAATTCTTTCCCTAACCCAACACCACTGAGCATGCACCTTGCTTTTTACATCAGTGTCATATTCATCCTTTCTGCAACTCCATTCTACTGAGGTGTATATGGAGTAGTATTTTTCCTTGCTATACCACACTTCTTACAAAATTCTTCAAATTCATTCCCACAGAATTCTTCGCCATTATCTGTCCTCGGCACCTTAATTATTTTCTCTGTTTGATTCTTAGCAAGAGCCTTAAACTCTTTAAACCTGTCAAAGACTTCAAATTTCTTCTTGAGGAAATACATACAAGTATTCCTTGAGAAGTAGTCTATAAATAAGACACACTACATAGACTTTACCAATGATGTAACTGACATAGGTCCAAACACATCATTGTGAACTAGCTATAAAATTCATTCTTCCATCCTTGCACCAGAGGGGAATCTTACCCGATTCTGCTTCCCATATACACAATGCTCACAAAATCAAAATTTAGAGAGAAGTTAAACATACCTTCAACCATACTTTTACCATGTAGTAGTTGAAGACCCTTCTCTCTGATATGCCCCAGTCTTTGATGCCACAACATAACCTTTTCTCCAGAGACTGGAGGAGTTATTTCTTATTCAACTCCAATATCAGGAACAATGGAACTATTACATCCATCACTAATAGTGCTTCCTTGCAACTTATAAATATTTCCAAACCAAATTCCCTTCAGCAACATCATTTCTCCTCGAACCATCCTGCAGGTTTTATTTTCAAATATTGTTTTAACCCTCGCATCGTCCATTTTTCTTACAGAAATTAAATTTCTGGCCAATCCTGGGATGTGCATAACACTAGGTAGTGTTCTAATCCTTCCATGAGCCTCAACTTGACTTTTCCTTGACCTATGATTCTGGTTGTCGAGTCATCACCTAGGAAACGATTACCTCCATCATACCTTTCATATTCATAGAACCACTCCCTGTGGGGATTCATATGAAAGGATGCATCTAATTCAACCAACCATGCCTCATGATCTACATGTGTGCTTGAAGAAGCCAAGTATACATCCCCTCCTTCTTCCTTGGAGTTATTTTCTTCTGTAGAAGGAGATTCTTCAGATCCCTTCTTTTTCTCAACTTAGGATCTACACTACTTCTTGTAGTGCCCTTATTTTCCACATCTCCATCATAACTTTACAAACTTTCTGGGAGACTTATATCTTCCCTTAGACTTAGATCTCCCACTTGAGGACTTAGATCTATTTCTTTCCTGGAAGCATCCTCTTGAAAATAATGCATCTGTGCTCTGTGCTTCCATGTTCTTCCATCTCATCTCCTCCGACAACAAGGATGTGACCACTTCATCAAACTTCAAGGCAGTTGTATTAATACCTATGGCCACAACCAGACTATCCCACGAGTCTGGTAAAGAGAACAGTAAACTGATACAATTATCTTCATCTGAAATTTTAATCTCAATAGATACTAACTGACTTACCACAATATTGAAGGTGTTCAAATGCTCTGCCACCGAGTCTCCATCTCTCATCCTCAAGTTATACAACTTCTTTCTCAAGAATAGTTTATTTATTAGGGACTTAGACTGATACAACTTACCCAAATTATCCCATAAATATTTGGATGTAGCTTCCTATGAGACATTCAGTAATACTGAATATGAGAGACACAATCATAGTGTGTTCTTCTCCTTTCGATCCAAATTTTTCCAGTCATCTGTTGAATTTCTTGTAGGTGTAGTACCTGGATCCACCACGATCCACTGATCTTTTTCCACCAACAAATATTCCATATTGAGCTTCCACATCTCAAAACGTTTCCCATTAAACTTCTCGATCTCCATTTTTGAACTTCTCACCATTTATTTTCACTTGAAAAATAAATATCATAGATCTCCCATTGTAAAAAGGATTATCACAGTCCTGAGCCAAACCCTTGACCACAAAGGCATCCCCTTGAAGACAACAAAGCTCTAATACCAAATGTAGATTTTAACCTTGTACAATATTTTACTATCGACATATTTTCAATAAAAGAAAAGAAAATATACAATGGCAAATACACACATTACACATAGATTTTTCCCCTAGAAACCCAAACCAGGAAAACCAACATATTCTATATTCAGTCATAGTGATACATTGTTTACAATGCAATATACATATAAGATCCAATGACATCCAAATCCCTAACCCAATGACTTGAATTAGTCAACAACCCTAATTCCTTAACCAAAAATAGAAAACCATTGGAAAAAAACTATGTTCCGAAAAACCGCCCAACAATGGATATGAAAATCGAGGTGACATGAAAAACGAGGCAAAAATGCAACACATTTCCGGAGAAAATCAAATTTATCTTGGGAACTGCCCCTTCAAACCCTCTTGCGCACCCAACACAATGTAGAAAACACTGAAGCTAGTCGTTAAAATAATATAAAACATACCCAACATAAAGATGGATAGAGAAATATTGTGGATTCACATCTCATCATGATTTTGTTCCTCTAGCCAACTATCATGAGTTTGATTTTATGTTTGGTTATGGTGTAATGTCTGTCCTATCTCATGATCATTTTGTGCTTGACATATCCTTCTTTTGGTCCATAACTAAGCACAAGTTTAGAATATTTGGACTTTATGAGATGCTAGGATGGTTTCATTGGTTGTATGATTATACCTAGCACTTATGTTTTCCTATGGCATTAGGTAGGATAATTGTAGGTCATGTTCTGTGATTCTTTATGCATATTGATTGCATTTTCTCATTAACTTACTTTCATTTACTGATTGATCATATGCACTTATAATTATTTTAAATTTTGCTCTATTTTGTATGTCATGATTACTTCATGTTTATTTTTACTGCCTTTATTTTACTTTCCATATACTAGGGGTACCGTATCCCCTTGCTCATTTGTACTGATGGTATTATGTTAGAATGTAGTAGGATTTCTTAGCTTGATGTAGAGTGCAGGTCTCATGGTACTAGATATTGTTGAGGTTTTCATGTGCTCTATGGTGAGAACATGTCCCCATGTTGGAGCTAGATGTTACCCCCTCATATCTAGGGGTAACTAGAGGATATATATATTTTTGCATGATCCACATTTTAGACAGCATATTTGATGATGTAATTCTAGACTCTCCATTGACAAATTCCCATATATTCCTTCCACCCATGCTTAATCTCAAATCACTAATATCATAGGGGCTAAATTTCACTCATGGGCTAATTTTCCATGGTTTTTCCGAAAACATTATTCGTTATTTTAAAAATGATTCGCCCAAATTCTATAGGATAAAATTATTTTACCTTAAAAATCGCCAAAATTTTATACAAACTATATAAAATCCTTAGAAATTTGAATATTTTTACAAAAATATCGCCAAACATCTATAGTTGGAATATGAAGGATTAGTAATATTCGCCAAGGTTTCTACATTTTAGAATAAATTCCCATCCTTAAAATCATCCCTGCATTTGGTGCATTCATCAACTTAGGTACATCATTTCGACCCTTAATATTGAGTGATAATATTAATACTTAAGGAATGAAAATGATGATCATGGGATCATTTGGATAAGGAGTCATGATGCTTTGGATTTATGCCTTTTACCTTGTCTTAGCTCGGTGGTATTTATAATTTTATATTCAATTTTTTTAACTCTTGGGTAAATTTATACTACTGAGGGGGATTTAATAGAGGAAACATGCCCATATCCCTTATCATAAATAACACTCACCTATATGTTGTCCTTTCTTTTGGGTTTGGTGTTACATGTAATCCAAAAGAATTTGTACCTCATAATACCATGAGAATAAGGGAATAGAAAGCCCAAGGTTGATGTAGATTTATAAAAAAAAATGATATAGAAAGAGAAAAAACTCCAATTCAAAATGTAGGAAAAAAAACAAATAAGAAAAAAAAAGTATTAAAAACCAAGAGAAAGAAGAAGAATGAGCTCTACCCCCTTGCTAAGAGGCCATCACCCAAGTCCTATGCAATGAATACATATCTTATAAAGGAATTAGAAAATGAAATGTCAAAATCCAAAGAGGTCAAAGTTTTAAAGAAAAAGGCAAAATGGGGTTTGGAAAGATAGTGCCAAGGAAAGGGTATCTCATTTCCTAAGCGCTCCCTCTATAAAGGCACTCACGAGGAGGAGTATTATACATGGCCTTGCATATCAATGAAAACCAACCTATGAAGCAAACCCCAATCCATACCATTATCATTGCACATGCCCCGTGATGGGATTCCCTAGAACACACCTCTTAGTTCAGGTAGTGGCACACCAAATAGGGGGTAATAATGACCCTCCCATACCTAGACTTGGCGAATTTCATTCTTTTGTAACCTAGTGTGAAGTTTGGAGAGGATATTATATGAGATACATATAATGGATTTTGTATGAACATGACCCACTTTATATGTTGTGTTTGGATTTTGTACCTTGACTCTGGTCTTCATGATACCTCTTGGACCACATGAGCCCCCTCCTTGGATGATGATTCCACATGATTGATGACACTTGGATCCTTTGGAGGATGATTAGGGGTTATTACCCCACTTGTATGGAGGTCATCCCTATCACTTGAGGGAGGTCATTTGGTGTTGATATTATGGTAGTTGCAGGAGGTATTTACCTCCACGTGTAACCCTGGCGAGAATAGAATATTATGGGAAGTAAGAAGAAACCCTAAAGCATCAGACATAACCCTAGAAGACAAGTCGACTAAATGAAATATTTAATATTAAGTGTTTAGCCTCTAGAATGAGAATTCGGCCTAGACAAATCAGGAAAAAT
>JASDQU010349776.1:0-10449 GCA_032191745.1 Picea mariana
ACTCTACCCATTTTGCATGTTTCTGATTCAACTTCTCCTGTTGAGTCACAAACTGTAATGCATGATTATCACTGTACAATACAAATTCTTTTGGGATCAAGTAATGCCTCCACTTCTTCAGTGCCTGTATGATAGCATAAAGTTATTTATCATACGTGGAGTATTTCAATTTCGTCTCATCCAGTTTCTTGCTGAAATATGCAACAGGCCTGTCTTCTTGACTCAAGACCGCTCCTATGGCAAAGCCACTGGCATCACATTTCACCTGAAATGTTTTCTGAAAATCTGGCAACACCAACATTGGTTGCTCCGTAATGTTTCGGTTCAGCAGATTGAAGCTCTTTTCAGCCTCAGCTGTCCAATGAAAAGACTTATGCCGCTTCTTCACTGTATCCATCATTGTTGCACTAATTCCACTGAAATTTCTGATGAATTTCTGGTAGAAACTAGCTAAACCATGAAAACTCCTCACCTAGAAAATATTTCTCGGTGATGGCCAATTCTTAATCACTTCTACTTTATCCAGATCCATCCTCAACTCATTAACCGAAATAACAAAACCCAAATAGAAGAGTTATGTCTTCATAAATGAGGAATTCTTCATATTAATCAACAGCTTCTCCTGTTGTAGCTTCTTCATCACTATGGCCAAATGCTTCAGGTGTTCAACCACTGACTTACTGTAAATCAGTATGTCATCCAAATCAACAACGAAAAATTTTCTGATGAACTCCCTCAGGACTTCATTCATCAACCTCATAAAGGTACTCGATGCATTCGTCAGGCCAAACGGCATGACTAGCCATTCGTACAAACCTTCGTTTGTCTTGAATGTTGTCTTCCACTCATCGCCTTCTCTCATGAGAATCTAGTGGTATCCGCTCTTCAAATCTATCTTTGAAAAATACTTTGCCCCACTCAGGAAATCCATCAGATCATCCATTCTCGGCAATGGAAACCTGTACTTGATGGTTATCTTATTGATTGCCCTTGAGTCGGTACACATCCTCCAACCTCCATCCTTCTTCGGACTGAGCACTGTTGGAATGACACATGGACTCAAACTTTCTCTAACCAAGCCTTTGTCCATCAAATCCTAGACCTGCTTCTTGACCTCCTCATTTACCTGCGGTGTCAACCTGTACGCGGCTTTATTCGGTAAACTTGCTTCTGGTATGAGGTCTATGTGATGACTCACACTTCTCATTGGTGGCAATGAATGAGGTAATTCATCCACTATGATGTCAGCGAACTCTTCCAGCAGTTCCTGAACCTCAATTGGTAAATCATCCACTCTTGTGCTAGTCAGAACAATCCTCGGCTTCGTGACCACAAAGAATTGTGGATCTTCTTTATTCTTCACCTCTGTAAGAAGCTCCTGCCCACTCATGAGAAGTACTATGTTTCTTACCTCTGGCTTCACCTCTTTATCCTTTATCGGAAGCAACATATGGGTTCTCCCATTCTTCTCTATGGTATATGTGTTCATTCTCCCATCATGAATCACATTTCTATCATATTTCCATGGTCTACCCAGCAATAAATGACATACATCCATGGGAATAACATCACATAAGATCTTATCATTATATCCCCCTATTTTGAATTCAACCAAGCATTGTTTAGTAACAGTTACCTGGTGTCCTTTTTGTAGCCATGAAAATCTGTATGGAATGGGATGATCAGTCGTCTCCAGCTCCAGTTTCTCTATCATCTCTGTGAATACGAGATTATCCATGCTACTACTGTCAAAAATAACCTTGCATACCCTGTCCTTGGTCTTGCAAGCTATTCTGAACAGTCTGGTCCTCTGAACCGAGCTCTCCACCTCCTTCTCAGGTGTTAAAAGAACTTTTCGCATCATAAGTGATCTTCTACCTTTTGCATCTTCAGCCTCAACATCACGCCTCTACGCTTCTGTGATGTGAGCTTCTCCAATATCTTTCTTTTTCTCTAGACACTCATAAGACTTGTGCCCATTCTTCCCACATGTAAAGCATGCGATAACTCTTCCTCGGCCTCTTCCTCTACCTCTGGTATGAGGAAAAGTATTTGCGTCAGCGTAACCTCCTTGTTGATCATTTTTCTATCCTCTCTGCTCAACATGTGGCCCTCACTGTGAGGTTCCACCTCTTTCAACTTTACCCTGAGGTTTCTTCCATTCCCCTTTGGGCTTCGAGTATTTCTCCTCGGCTTTCAGAGCCATCTGATAAGAATCCTCCACCGTCCTAATGGTTACCATGCTCAATTCATCCTGAATGTCATATCTCAGACCATTCAGATATCTGGCAACTTTTTCATCATCGCTCTCCCGATGACTTGCTCTGATGTTCAGTCGATAGAAATCTTCAGTGTATTCTTTCACTGTCATCAGTTTCTGTCTCAGGTTCTGCATTCTCCTGAATAGAGTAATTTGATAGTCTCTCGGGATGAACTTCGATTTCATCTTCGCGATCATTCGATCCCAACTCTTGATCTTTTTCTTTCCCTTGCAGTGTCTGTTAGCTTGTAGCTCGTCCCACCACAATGCTACATGTCCCTTCAAGCATGTGACAACATGTTTGACTGTCTTATCCTCTTCGATATCCTCATGATCGAAGTAGGTATCAAGAGCTCTAATCCAATCTAGCAGCTCCTCGACATCCAAATTCCCCTCATAGACTAGAATGTCCATCTTTGCCTTTGCACCCATCCTGGCAATGGCTTTGATCAACCACTTGGTTGATGCATCTTCTGTTGTGACCTCTCTTTCATGTCCAGCTTCCTCTTCAACTTCGGAATCACTAAGATTCCCTGCACCAACTCCACGTCTCTGAAGTGTCTCCATGTCTTCAAGTATTTCTCGGAGATCTCTCATCTGTCTTTCCATTTCTAGATTTTCTGTCGGCCTGCCACTTTTTCACACCTCCCTATCCTCTGGGTCAGGTGATTTTCTATCTCTTCTCGGTAGCATGGCGAATTCCTCTTTCTCTGCTACAGAAAGCAAAGAATTCCTGCTTTGATACCACTCTGATGCAACCGCACTCCTCGGAGCACGTTCGCTTCCTCAGGATCTTCTTCTTTTTTTCGGCCCGAAGAACTCAAAGGTTCTTCTGATTCCCTATCGGGAATCTTCCTTACCCACAGATTCTCATCGGCACAATCCCTATTTCTTTAACTATCGGAGGATTGGAACTTGCGACTTCGCAAGTTTACTATCGATCTCTAGACTCTCGAGTCCCTGAGACCTGATGGCCAGTCAATCGCTGACTCTCTCCCTTTGCTATCGACACTTCACTCAATTGCGTCTTTGCAACTCGCGGCGCCAAATACTTGGGTTTCCAGCCTCCGATGGCCGATGTGCCGAAACATCGATATCAAGACTTCAGACTTCGCGGGATCACGAATCCTAATGCCCAAGTTTCAGAACTTCTCGCGGCGAGATCCCGATAGTTGATGCCACCTGTACCCCACTAACTCCTGTGGCCCCGCACTACTTATGTAGCTCTTGGGACATCGCGTCTTGCAATATCGTGATTCCCGTGGCCAAACCTTTGATCCCTTTCTCGCGAAATCCCGATGGGCGACCTCGCGATGGATCCAACGGCCCTAGCTGGCTTGGATCAACACTCTATCTGTCCTGAGCTTGAACCTTCTTCCATGCTTGCGCTGTAACTTCCTGGTACCTCTGTGAGATCTGATGACTCACAGGAACTCACGGATTCTCCATGGAGAATATCGATCGTCTATCTTTTCTTATACAATCCCTGAAAAGACGGAGTGTCTCTCTACGAGACTCGTTCACTTGCTCGCCAACCTGCGATGCTTCTTCTCAACCTGCTCATGCAACTTCTCTATGCCATCCTTCAACGCATTTTTTTTAAAGGCCTATCCCTCCTGAGCTTTCTTACAACTTCTATGTCCTTCAAAATAACTCTTTGCACGCACTCCTTGTGACAAATCTTCAATTCTATCTATGTGTTGAAGTCTCTCGACTCCGCGCACTCCTGCAGTAGCAGTCTTAATTCCCTTTTCTCAGAATCGCAACTCAGAGTCTTAACTTAGCCTGCACACTTCTTTCACGGCTCCGGTGTCCAATCTGCACTTCAGGAAACTTAGAACAAAAGTTATCTCTATCTGAACCCTTCTGTTAACGCACTCCTTGCGGACAAATTCAACTGCACTCCTTGCAGGAATTCTCTGGCTCAAGATCGAGAAACAATTGTAACTAACTCCCGTCCCCTTCAGACTTCAATTCAATCCATGAAATCACATACACATCATATAAAAGAAAATGTATGACAGGAAGCAAACATTCATGAGCATAACATCAGTACAAAGAGAATAACACAAACCATCAGATTGAATCAAAAGCTCTTTCTATTAATTCAATATCTGTACATGGGTGTTCTCCATACACTTCTATGCTTGGTCTTCTCTTTTACAGTGCTTCTTCATAATAATGTTACAATGTACAAAGGAGGGTGTCTATATCTGGTTTCCCTCTTGCGCTCTAAAAATATCAAATCTAGAATTAAACATTCTACCTACTTTACATTAAGTCTATTAAATGCCTCATCTACCTAACGACGAGAGCTATCCGCTCAAGGTCCATTACAATATGCATAGTGCACCCTCATTAACTCCACACATTTATGTTTTTGCAACAATATCAAGGTGTCTTCAAAATTTGTGCTGGCGCTGTCCAACTGCCCCCGCTTTTCACGCTGGCTCGCTTGATGTGGACGATGCTCCTGCATCAATGGTCGTCGAAGATGTGTCATGGGAACTATTCAAGGAATGGTTCTGAGAGAGGTACCTTTCAGAGGAATTCATCGAGCATCAGCTCAATGAGTTCAATGCTTTACGATAGGGAGGTCGTACGGTGCCCGAGTAAGAGGCCCGTTTTATGGAGCTACTCCAGTATGCTCCACACATTAACTCAGAGAAACTTAAGTTCAATAGGTTCATGTTTGGCCTTAACGGAAGCCTGCATGCAAAGGTTAGGATTTTGATGCCTCAAACCTTGCACAATGTCGTCCAGAAGGCCCTCATAGCAGAGGAGGAGCTTATCAGTGGGGGTCATACCAGGACTCTAGCGAGACCAGCAGGGTAGGTTTCATCTGGAACACAGTAGAACCAGACACCAACAAGACATACGCTAGGATATCATGGCTTCTAGAGGGGATCCACTTTAACCACACCCCGGCAACCGCCACCTTAGAAGCGGACACCTTATCAGGGACCACATCATCAACAACAATAATTTATGCCTATTCAGCAGAACAGACCAGGGTTCTAGGCTGGTGGGCCATCATCTTCTACTTCGGGTACTAGGACTACTAGGTCGAAGAAGGGGTGTTGGACATGTGGGGAGCCACACTACCAGTGCAACTGTCCTGTGGAGAGGACCAGAGCGTCCAGATTAGCTGGACCCACTACAGTGGGAGATATGGGCAAGGCCCATCGGATTCATGCAGTGGTGAATAACTGCCAGGTAGAGCACCATTCAACTGTGCTTGAGACAACAGGTACCATCGCTGACCAGACCCTTAGTGTTTTAATAGATCCTGGTGCTACCAAGAGTTTCATTTCTGGTGCAGCACTAAAAAGTATTAAGGTAAAGGCAGTCGAATGGGACGATTTTAGGTTCGTAGAGATGGCTTCGGGAGCCAAATAGAAGGTTGGAGGAAAGGTTATGGGATGTGCCCTTCACCTGGGAGAGTTTGTCATGAGGACCAACCTGTACATCACGATCTTAGGATCTTATGATGTCGTGATCTGTATGGATTGGTTGGAATCACATGAGGCGATACTCAACTGTAAGGTGAAATGGTTGAGCTTGGTCGATGACGAAGGAAAAAGGCATGTGATTGTAGGACAGAACCAGGGAGTTTCCCTGAGGTTCGTCTCTTCCTTATAGTGATGGAAGAGTATGCGCAAGGGGTGCAAGATTTATGCAATCCTTGCGCTAAACAAGAAGGGAGTAGCAGAAGGTCTAGAACACCTTCTAGTGGTGAGAGAGTTTGTGGACATGTTTCTAGAGGAGTTACCTGGGATGCCGCCAGAGAGGGAATTGGAGTTTACCATAGACCTAAAACCGGGGACTGAACCAATACAAAGAACTCCTTATCAAATGTCGACCCCGGAGTTACAAGAATTGAAAATGAAACTGAAGGAGTTGCTAGACTTGGGACTGATACGTCCTAGTGTGTCACCGTGGGGTGCACCGGTTATTTTCATATGAAATAAGGATGGATCATGGAGGCTTTGCATCGACTACCGTCAACTGAACAAGGCCATGATCAAGAATCAATATCCCTTACCAAGAATTGATGATCTGTTCGATCAAATGGAGGGTGCGACAGTGTTCTCCAAGATCAATTTGCGATCTGGGTATCACCAGTTACAGATCAAGGAGGATGACGTCCCTAAGACCGCCTTTAAGATGAGATTTGGACATTATGAGTTTACTGTTTTACCATTTGGAATGACGAACTCCCCAGGAGTATTTATGAGTTTGATGAATGGGGTGTTTCGCGAGTACTTGTACAAGTTCATCCAAGTGTTCATTGACGACATTTTGATTTACTCTCATACGACGGAGGAGCATGATGAGCACTTGCACTTGGAATTACAGTGTCTGCGAGAGCACAAATTGTATGGGAAATTGTCCAAATTCTCTTTTTTATCAATCAAAGATTCACTAATTAGGGCATGGCATCTCCGATGAAGGTATCGTCGTAGATCCAACCAAGGTCGAGGCTATTATGGAATGGCCTACATCGATGAATGTCATGAAAGTGCATAGTTTTATGGGTTTAGCAAGATACTATCGATAGTTTGTCGAGGGATTTTCGAAGATAGCAAATCCTATCACATAATTGCAGAAGAAAAACAAGAAGTTTGTTTGGACCGAGAAATGTGCGGAAGCATTTCGGAGGCTTAAGGAGTTGTTAACAACAACACCGATACTAAAGGTCCCTGACATGGATGCGGACTTCTTGGTATACACTAATGCATCCAAGGAAGGTTTAGGCAGAGTCTTGATGCAAGATGGACGAGTGATTGATTACATTTCGAGGAAACTAAGAAGGCATAAGGAGAACTACGCGACGCACGATTTGGAGTTATTAGCCATCGTATATGCCTTGAAGGTTTAGAGACACTACCTTGTTGGATGAAAATTTGAACTAAAGACTGATCATTGTGGACTACAACACATTCTTACACAAACCGACCTGAACGTGCGACAACAGCATTGGTCAGAATTGCTTAGCGAGTACAACTTTGAGATTACTTACATAAAGGGAACAGTGAACTGAGTGGCGGATGTTTTGAGTCGGAGGCCACAGATCTTTTCTATGTTGCCTCTTCAGATGAATTTACGTGAAAAGATTCTAACATTATAGTGTAACGATGACTAGTACAAAGAGGTCGAGGGTTTTATCGAACAAAACACAATGATGGTACCACGATTTGATGGATTTTCATTTCATAGCGATGGTTTATTGAGGTTTAAAAATTGGATTTACATACCGCCAATTAACGAGTTGAGGATGTTGATCCTGGGCGAGGCTCATAAAGAAATTTACATGGCTCACGCAGGAGTCACGAAGATGAGAGCAGACCTTAAACCCTTATTCTTCTGGAAGGGAATGAAGGCCAACATAGTCAATTATGTGGCCAGGTGTCTGGAGTCCCAGCAGGTAAAGGATGAACATAAACACCTAGTAGGATTACTACAACCACATGCCATTCCAAAATCGAAATGGGAAGTTATTTCAATGGATTTTATTGTTGGATTTCCATTGATGACAAGGAGACATGACTCGATTTGTGTAATAATAGACACTCTGAGGAAGAGTTCTCACTTTATTCCTGTGCGTACGATGTATCAGGAACCTGACATAGCTAGATTTTTCATAAATGAGATTGTGAGGCTGCATGGCATGCCTAAAAAGATTATATCTGATCGAGGATCGGTGTTTACTGGACAATTTTGGATGAGTTTCCAAGAGGCCTTGCGAACCAAACTTAACTTTAGTACTGTGTATCACCCAGAGACTGATGGAAAGACTGAATGAATGAACCAAACCTTGGAGGACATGTTGCTCATGTACATAATGGACCAACAAAAGCATTGGGAAGAATTATTTCCATTGGTGGAGTTCGCTTACAACAACAGTTACCAGAGCACCATTAAGATGGCGCCTTTTGAGTTTCTCTATGGGTGACCATGTCAAATGCCCTTGAGTTGGGATGGACTTGAGGATAGGTTCCTGGTGGGACCATAAGTGATCCAAGAAATGGAAGAGAAAATGCAAACAATAAGACAAAGGATTAAAGAACCGTAGGATCAACAGAAGATTTATGTCGATGGGCACCGAGTCGACCGTAGTTACGAGGTTGGCGATTGAGTCTTCCTACGGGTTAAACCGCATAAGAGTTCGATCAAGTATGGAAAGGGAGATAAACTCTCTCCTAGGTTCGTGGGACCTTTCGATATTGTGGAGAGAAAGGGGCCCATGGCCTATCGACTAGCCTTTCCTGATTCTTTGGGGTGTATGCATGATGTTTTTCATGTATCTTTTTTGAGACATTATATTAGTGATCCTACACATGTGATTGACACGAGTTCCTTGCAGGTATTGGATGAGGGAGTGCTCATGGCTGAGTTGGTCCGCATATTAGATCACCATGTTCAATAGTTACGACGTCGAACGGTAGATAAGGTCAAGGTCTAGTGGGACAATTATAGTCCTCACTCGGAGACCTGGGAGGACGCATATGATATGTGCCAACAGTTTCCATTTTTGTTTGATAGATAGACATATGATATTGTGATACTTATTTCAGCATTTATATTGTGAAACTTCGGGACGAAGTTTAGACCAAGAGGGAGTGTATGTAACATCCCACTCTGCCACACCGAGAAAACTTATTCTTTGAGGACACTTTCTCGCAAGTGATCCGGGATATTATGATATTAAAACATTTGTTCTTGATTATGATGCATTATGATAGATGACCTGATGTTTTACTGCATTGACATAGACAGGTGCTATTGACTCAGTTTTACTGAGTGTGCAGGGTTTTGGACCTTGAGGATGTAGAGGCATTGACGAAACCCTTGGACTCTGGATCGAGTCAGGGAGTGTGCTACTAGGGTTTGATTGTTTTACTATGATTTTAGTACATTTTATTAGATGATATGATGTGGACATGTCTGACATGATTGTTGATGATGCAGGTTGACGATAGCTTGCTGACCAGACTCAGATATGGAGTAAAGGGGTCACACACGACTACCAGAAAGGTTGAGGGAGAGGTGTGGATAACATCCTTTCCACAGCCTACTAACACTCCCATCGTGGATTGAACTATAGTATAATGATTACCTAGTTTGAGAGGACCCACGATGTCATGAGGGCAGACTGTGACAGTCGCTCACGATGATTCTAAAGGGTGCGCAATAAGGTGGGGGCCTTATTCCTTAGAAGACCTTAGTCTCCCACAAGTTCACCTAGCAGAGTGTTGATTCCAGGGGTTATTGATGTCTACCAATCAATCAAGAGGTGAGTGGCACCCTTGGAGCACATGGTGCATCCTGAAGGGCATGCCGCGCAAAGGAACAGATGAGGCAAGTGGCACCCTTGGAGAACCTAGTGCATCCTGAAGGGCACGTCGCATTGATGATGATAGAGGGTTGAACCTAGATGGCCCTAAGACATTTAACACATTAAGAAATTTTAAAACAACTCCCCTAATTAAATGACGCCCAGTTCAGAATCTAAGTACTAAGTCTGAAACTTTGCTAGGGGTAAAATTTTGTCTACCCTTGAGAAAACATCTCTAAAAATTTAAAAATAGTAAAATTTAAAATAAAAACCATTTAAGTAATAATTTTGGTCTTCATAATTTTTGGGGGTAAAATGAAGAGAGTAAGAAATTAATTAAAATATGTGGATATAAAATATAAAGAAGAAATTAATTATATTTTTAATTTTTGATAGTTTAAAAAAAGATGTTGAATTATTAATAAAAGGGAAAAAGTGGTTAAATTGCTGCTGCCATTTTTAGCTCTAATTTAAAGGGGAAAGAGGAAAATTATAACATTTAGGAAACTAGGGAATGGAGGTAACTTAAAAAGGGAAAGAGGGGAAGTTATGGTAAAAAGCAAGGTCAACTTAGTAAATAATATACAATTAAGAACCTTCTAAATTGAACTAAATTAGCAACTTCTTTTTAGGGAAAGTATTTAAAACCTGTAAGGGAATCTAGGGACACCTAGGAGTAAATTTAGGAGTAACTCTAGGTGGGTGAGGGAAATGAGACAATTATTAATTTAAAGAAAATAATTATTGGAGGAAAGTGGGGGATGGACGACACTTGTACGAAGGAGAATTATTAGAATATTTTTATTAAAACTTAAATTAAATGAGATTTAGGGAAAGTTTGGAAGTTATA
>JASDQU010349777.1:0-12244 GCA_032191745.1 Picea mariana
CCTGCGAACTATTTTTAAAATATGATTTTGAGAAAATGACAAGTGTAACCTTCTTCAAGAAAATGTTCTTAATGAAGAGTTTGATCTCCCATTATCATGTCATGATCATAATATCATCTCGATAACCAAAAATGTGGATAACAAGAAGGAAAGGTGAAAGGTTCCTCGAGAAAAGGGGTTCCTTCGTTGGTACTCCAAGGAACTGATGCCATTAACATTGACTCGACCTAAGGCCCACTATGGAAAACAAACATCACATGCTACAAATCTAAGAACAAAACAATAATAAAAACTTCCCATAATGAAACCACTAGTTGGTGATGAAATCCAACATCGCGAGATCAATATAGGAAGGATCTGGGATAGAGCGGGTGGATTAGTTACGTTGGGGACCTGATTAACGAACTTACACCTTGGTGAAATTTCCCACATGGTTTTATCTGTGGGTTTTCCCTCCAAGGAGACCGAGTAAATTTGACCAACGTTTGACCTAGGTACAACGAAGACTCCCCTTCACCGTCACCTTGTGTATTAACCCTACAAATATAGGCCACTAATTTTACCAACTCATAGTCAGCCTCTAGGAAGGTACAATCAACAGTCGGGAACAAACATATGGGAAGGATAAGTCTAAATGTATTCAAGAAAATTGAAGATAAGTGGACCAAAAGACTACTGAGGACCCCAAGCAGATTCAGGATTCACAAAGCTCTGAGACCAAATGAAATTGGTTGTTTCTTAGGAAGAAACCCTAGTATAAAATCTTTCCACTACGTAGGTTAAGCTTCACAGGGGAAACCTCTGCTGCTATCCCCCACACAGCCTCCTGTTTAACCCTTGTGTGATAGGGGGATCCTGAATGTGCTTATACAAACAATTGGATTTACCTCTCCCTAGCACGAATTTCTACGTTTTTTTGATGGATTTGGAAAGTTATCCTCACAACTTATTCCAAATCCCTACACCTTAAGCTAATGTAGTTTTGCTACCAAATAATATAAAAGTTTCTGATCAATTTTATAAGCGCTTCATTTTAGGAATTTTGTTTACTCAAGGGTTTGAAGGTGAAACTTATGATGTTTTAGACTCAACTCCAAAAGAATGTAAAATAATGAGATGAAAATATTTTTCTTCAATGAATCATACATACGGGATGGAGAAAAGGTTCAACTTCCTTTAACAAAAACACCCAATTCCTGAATGCAATTTACTTATATACACTACCCAAAAGAAAGAATGCAACTATCTTCTTTGTTTGATTCTAATATATAAATAAAGTAGATGCAAATGATTTAACGCTTCATCACTTTCAATCAAAATAAAAGAGTTGAATGTAGATACAAAAGATACAAAGAAAAAATGATTTCAAACAAAGTATGCACTCATAGGCTAACGAGAACTGAAAGTAACAAGTATGATAACTCACTCAATCAAGAACTCAAGAATCGACAAGCATTCAAGGGATGCAATAAAGTTCATAGAAGAATCCAAAAATTGATAAGGAGAAAGATAAATCACTCAAATGTCTTGACAAAATGAGCAACAAGAAAGAGAAATCAAAGCTAGGTTGTGGTAAGCATAAAGTCTCAAATCATTCAAAGAGGTAGGATTTTAAAAACAACTTAAGACCAACAAACCTTTTTATACCTTTTCAATCAGTCAGATAACTAGAAAATTCACAAGACTCGGACCAAGCCAAGAAGAAACAAGGTGAATTAATATCGCAATTTGGAAAAGGTCGCAAGCTCAAACAAGACAATGAAAAGAGTGATAAGAACCAAATCCTCAACCTAAACAAAGTCACAAGAAAAATAATAGACTCTGGGTAAAAGACCTCCAAGAAAGGACTGATCAAAACAAGGAAGATTCTCCTGGATATGCTCAAAACATGATATTAATGCTCTGAAATCAAAGAGTCAGATCATGATAGTACTCCCTTAGAGACCATTGAGGAGTGCTAGTAAGATGAATAATGATCTAGTAGACACTCCGAGCGAGTGCTAGTCCTGTAGATGTTTTAAAATAAGCATAAAAAACAAAAATTCAGTGGATACTGGCGTGGTAACTATGACTATTGCTTGATGAAATAGAGGGAAGTGGGAAGGCTCAAAAAACAATCAACCAAACAAGATCAAACAAGGAAAAGGTTTAGACGATCCAAGGAAAGACAAGTCAATTTCCTTCCCAAGTGGAGTCGTCAATTTCTGTTATGAAAATATTCCCCTGCGGACAGGTGAAATTTCCCTTGGCTTACAGACCCCTATACCAAGAAAAAAAATTACAATTGGACACTACCATTCCTATAAATTCATTTTATCCATAAAAAAAGAGAGAACGAGGGGAAGTATGATGTATGTCATTTATTATGTTTGTCCAAACCTCTCCAATCTGTAGGCTCAATCCGAAATCCGATGAAAATAAATACCTGTAATGGACATCAAAAAATGAATGAATATCTCCCACTCTAATGGATTAGACAAACTCAATTCATCTATGCATATTAAGACAACCATAGACAAGCACATGTAAACACACACTTGAAGGAAATAGGCCAAGTATATTAATGAGAACTTAGAAGGGGAAACTTATAATCTTCAGATGGTGTTTGTGACGTCCCCGACCATTGACCTCTACCAGGAAATGCTACCCAAACAACCTTATATTTTCCCAACTAGCTCTAATACCAATTTGTGACCGTTCCCAGCCTTAAACGAATAGGCCAAGCCATGCCACCACATAACTTTGTGGAAATATTCACATATAAAACTTAACAGGATCAAATAGAGATAACATCTATATTCATATATATCTATTTACATATCTATCTAATGCAATTTTAGACTAGACATTAACATTTTGTACATACATATATTGTTGCGGAGTTCTGCTATCACACAACTTAATGCAGAAATAACAGTAAAAACATACATGCGGTAATCACAGAAAAAACCATAGATGTAACAACATATATAAATACATAGCATGCAAATGAACATATAAATGGGTACTTATATTTTAATTGATTCCCACCAACTGCATGCAGACCTTCCATGAACCTCCCAGCCTTAGACCACGCTGCTCATCATGCTCAACTGTGGGTCACCCCCGAGCTGGGAGTAACTACATCGGGCAAGAGATTTCTAGGCTTGGCAAGGACAACAGGGAAGTTGCACATAACAACAGGAAGGATTTTTAGCCTAGGAGCCACTTACACCCACAAACCACAGACCTTCATTCCCCACATGCCTGTTCCACCCCAGGAGGGTACACCTTCACTATTACAATTCCATCGACTACTACACCTCCCTTTCCTTGGGCTTCAACAACAGGCTGGACCGGAAGTCTCAGAGTACTGTAGTTAATACGGGACTCCCTCTAGGAGAACTCACTTCCCAACAAACTCTCTCACTTGGGGAGAGTTGCTCACATGTATGGAAATCTACTTCTTCAATTTATCTCCTAAGTTAAATAGATACAGGTGATGTCAACAAAAGAATTCGGCTAACACACAGGTGATGTCAAAAACTAGAAAACAGGTAAGGACATAGAATATGGTAGCAAGCCAAGCTCAACCAAGTAACTGTGTTCATAGCAACAACCATCTGCTAAGGCACAACACAGGCTCAGGAAAATACAAGTGCGTCCGGCTTCATGGGAAATACGCAGGACAACTCTAGTATCTGTAGGTTACAATAGTGCATCCATCAATGGGGAGTATGGCTCTCTTCCAGGGTGGCTAACTTCACGAGGGTGCAAACGCAACAGTGAAGGAATCATGATAATCCTCAGAGTCGTGAGAATTGTGAGGGAACCACCAATGAGCTGACTTTCCCACCTAAAACTGCATGTGCCCAGATTGACACATGTCTCCCTCGAGCTGCATGATATCCACTTTACACTCGTCCCCTTTCCCCAGGAACTTAGGACAACATGGTTAAGTCAAACATTAACCTCTAGAAAATAATAATATAATATTATTCCTTTAGAGGTAAGACATCTAGCTTAGCCCCTATTCCTAGACACTTAGCCCATTCCCTACCTAGTGGAGCTTAGTCCTCTGTAACTCTTTCTTCATGGAGGGTCTACACGCAAAGATGTAATTTTTTTATTAATGATGTGAGTATTTACATATACAAAATCAGGCTCATTGGTCTTAGCATCTAGCTCACCAGCCTAATAAACACATAATTCTCTCAGCTTATAGCCACTTGGCTCACCAGCCTATAAACATAATTACAATTCAGCAGGGTCTTGGCCTTGGGGTGTTAAAATCTCCTCCCCTTATTTTTGCATTTTCCTTAGTGCAACTTATTTACACAACAACATCAAGATTTCCAAAATCTTAAAAACGATGTGGGTATTCTGCCCACATAACATCTTAATGCTCCCATGTTGCATCTTGAGGACCGTACTAGGTCCATTGAACCTTTACTAGCTTTACAACTTGATTCCGAAGTTTCTTTCTCTTCTAGTCCAGTATTCACATAGGCTACACCTGCAAAGAACCTTCTTGTTCCACCTGAATCACATTTAAATCAATAACATGATTAGCATTAGACATATACTTCTTGAGCAATGATACATAAAATACATTATGAACAATCATAGATGCCGGCAGTGAAAGCATATAATCTATTGGTCTAATCCTTTCTAGAATTTGAAACAGTCCACAAAATTTGGATGCCAACTTGGAACAACTTCCTAGCTTCATGGAACTTCTGTTGGCTTTCACCTTCAGGAAAACATGATCACCCACTATAAACTCTCTGCGGTTTCTGCCTTTGTATGCATAGATTTTTTGTCTGTCTTGGGAATCCTTCAAATTATGTTTAATCTTCTACATTTTCTCTTCCCTTTCCTTGAGCAACTCTGGCCCAACCACTGCCCTATCAGCTGGGTTGTCCCAACTTACTGGGGTGTTGCACTTTATGCCATCAAGTGCTTCGAATGGGCTCATCTTCAGTGATGCTTGATAGCGATTTTTGTATTCAAATTCTACCAAGTGTAGATAATATTCCCATTTAGATGGTTTATCCATGACATATATCCTCAACATATCTTCTATTACTTGGTTTACTCTTTCTGTTTGTCCATATGACTCAGGATGATAGGCTATGCTGAAGTTCATGTTCATTCCGAACTCCTTGAATAATCCTCTCTAGAACATTGAGGTAAAACTTGGGTCTTTGTCAGACACAATTGTCTTGGGAATACCGTGCAAGCATGCTATTTACCTCATATGGAAATCAACAACGTTAGTTTCCTTGTGAGTGGTCTTCAATGGAATAAAATGGGCAGCTTTAGTAAGCTTGTCCACTACTACCATGATTGCATCATGTTGCTTGCTTGTTCTGGGAAACCCTGTGAAGAAATCCATTGTTACAAATTCCCATTTCCACTCAGTAATGGGTAATGGTTGTAGAAAACCTATTGGGTGTCTATGCTTGGCCTTTACCTTTTGACATTCCAAACACTTGGCAATAAAATCAACCAGTTATTTCTTCATGCCTGGCCAATAATATTGGCTTTTGACTGCTGAAATTGTTTTATGATATCCTGGGTGTCCCACATAAGGTACGTTGTGCATTTATTTTAAAATTGTACTCCTCAATTTAGAATAATTGGGTACATAAAATTTGTTTCTGTACAAGAGGATTCCATCAATTCTCAATTCGTAATCTTGAACTTTTTACTACATTTTACCTTGCTGCAATTTTGTTACCATTTCCATGTATTGTAAATATGATTTTGCAACCTCCACAATTCTATCTTTTAAATCTGATTGGCACATGCTAATGGTTGTATCATGAAACTCATGCACTCTTCTACTGAGTGCATCAACCACTTTGTTCTCTTTCCCCTTGATATGATTTATATCAAAGGCATATTCACTGAGAAACTCTAACCATCAGCTTTGCATGACATTTAGATTTGGTTGATCAAATAAATATTTCAGACCATTATGGTCTATCCTCAGCTCAAACCTCCTTCCCATGAGAGTTCCTCCTCTTATTCAAAGCGTGCACTATGGATTCCAACTCCAAATTGTGAGTGACATAGAGCCTTTCATGCTCCTTCAACTTCCTTGATTCATAACATACAACAAACCCATTTTGACTGAGGACTCCACCCAGTCCTTCTTTACATGCATTTGTGCATACATTGAATTCTTCATTTGGATCTACAATCCTCAGAATTAGAGAGCTGGTTAACAGATGCTTCAATTGCTGGAAGCTTCTTTTACATTCTTCTGTCCATTGAAATTTCTTCCCCTTCCTTTGCAAAGAAATGATCTGGTGATCTATTCTCGAAAACCCTGCAATGAACCTTATGTAGTAGCCAGCTAGACCCATACAGGATATAAATTCTTTCACATTCTTTGGTGCTAACCTTTATTTAATGGCTTCTATATTCTCAGGATTCACTGCTATCCCATCCTTTGAAATGATATGCCCCAAGTAGTGAATTATGTTTTGATAAAATGAGCACTTGCTCAATTTGGCATACAGTTGATGCTCCCTTAGCACTTGAAACACCATCATCAAATGATGCTCATTCTCTTCTTCTAACTTGGAATATACAAGGATGTCATCCAAAAAGACAATGATAAAATTGTCTAAATATTCTCGGAAAATTCCATTCATTAAGAACATAAAAACTACGGATGCATTTAATAACCCAAATGGCACCACTGTGAACTCATAATGACCATACCTTGTTCTGAAGGTGGTCTTGCTGATATATTCCTCTTTAATCCTTACCTGATGGGATCATGACCAGAGTTCTATCTTTGAAAATATCCTAGCATCCTTCATCTGATTGAAGAGATCATCAATCCTTGGCAGAGGATACTTGTTCTTTATAGTCACCTTGTTCAACTGTCTGAAGTCAATGCACAATATCAATGTCCCATATTTCTACTTCACAAAAAATACCATGGCACCCCAAGGTGACACACTTGGGCATATATACCCCTTCTTCAAAAGCTCTTCAAGATGCATTAGCAGTTACTTCATCTCTGGTGTACTCATTTTGTAAGGATTCTTTGACACTGGAGCTGCTCCAGGCATTAAATTTATAGAGAAATCAATATATCTCTTTGGGGGTGGTCCTGGTACCTCCTTGAACACATCTTCAAAATATTTCAGGACTACATGATCCTCCAGATTTGGCATATTATTTTTAGACACTTCCCCCATATGGGCTGCAAATATTTGACAACCCTTCCTGTAAAACTTCTTCAGTTGCATTGCTGAGCTTTCTCTGACAACAACTGCCCTAGGAATTCCTTGTACTTCTGTTTGATTTCCTTCCTCATCCAAGCAAGTGAATGCCTTTTTATGGAAATCTAAAATGGCATGGTGTTGGTCCAAACAATCCATACCAATTAGGAAATTATATGATCCCAAAGGCAAGATGTTCAAATATGCCTTGGTACTCAGTCTATTGATGCCCATTGGACATGATTTAACCAACTCAACAACTTTCCTCTTAGTTCATGTAGCTAGTTGTACCAACCAAAATTTATCATGCTTGCTTCTTGGAAAACATAACCCTTCCACAACTTTAGGATCTAGGTAACTATGACTAGCTCCTGAGTCTATTAAAATAGTAAAGGCATGGTTATTGATCATACCTTCAACTTCAATCATGTGTGATTGAAACTTAGCTTGCTTGTTGTCCAGGGCTGCATAGATCCTTGGTACTCTTCTTCCCATGTCCTCCACTATTTCATCTTGTTGAACATTGTGAACAAATCTCACCTTGTCTTTTCTGTGAGGATAATCTATATACCTATGATCTCCCTTGCAACCCCAAGATTCCATATGTGTCAGCCTTGGCCTTTGCCCACCTACTTCAACCATCCCGAGCTCTCTCAAAATTGGTTTTCCTTGAGGGATATTCCTGAAAAATGGTGGTTTGTTTCCCTTCTTCCTATTCTCCCTCTTAAAATTCTTCTTGTCTTCCCAATATTTTTGGAAAGTAGGTTTTATTTTTTCTGATCATATAAACATTTTTCTCTCCTTATAGTTTCTTCCATAGTTTTAGGATCATCATACTAGATATTTTCATTGATGGAAGATGGCAGCCCACTCAAATACCTTTGAATATTAACTGACTCATCCTTGATGAAGGGGACATACTTCAACAACTCTAATATTCTTCTTTCATACTCATCAATGGACATACTTCCCAGCTCGAGTTCAAAGAAATCGTTCATTTTATTTTCACAATACCTCTTAGTTAAGTATTTCTTTTCAAAATGTCTCTTGAATTCCCTCCATGTGACATTCTTCTTTCTTACGAGTTTTACTTTCACAAGATGATACCACCATATGGATGCCTTCCCGTTAAGTTGGTAGATGAAAATTCTTCTCTCTGCATGAGAAGAATAGTTCTTCAGTTGGAAATATTTCCTCATGCCCAAAAACCATGCCTCAACATCTTCATCTTTCTTTTTCTCTCCATCAAAAGTAGGAGGTTTGATTTTATTCATTTCACCCTTCAGTTCATCCACTTAAAATCTCCTATGCTTTCTGGTAGGATATGGACTTGACCTAATGCATAGCCTCCTTTTGGAATTCCTTCGGGATTGTTGGTGATGTTTTCTACCACTTCTTCCTCTTCTTTCCTCATCAGGGGTCCCATGACTTCTTGATTTGTTGGAGCCACTCTCCTTATCCAATTGCTTTTTGATTCTTTCTAGGCTCTGCATCAGCTTCACATTGAAGTGTCCTTGTTGCTCCTTGTCTCTCATAAGCCTTTTGCTATCTTCCTAGTGAATTTGGACATCTTTTTGCAAATTCTTATTGATTTTCATCATGTTCACTTCCTTATATATTTCTTCTCCATGCCCATCGGAGTTTTTTCCTTCAATTCCCAAATGGAAATCCATTTCTCTAACTTCGTCCTTTGAACTGTAAGCATCTTGTGCCTCCTGCATTTATCTATACTATGCAACAACTTGGTTCGGCCCGTCAATTGTTAACTCTACAAAAATGTGCAGTCAATTGAATTTTTTTCAAGTTATCAGTCTTTAATAATTTTCCATAGTAACTTAAACAATTTGATTCAACAAAAATAAGATCAGACTCCATTTTCATTGGGTTTGCGTCGATCAAGAATCCCCACGATTCTGTCTCTAAGCCCCGTTATGTTCTGCAAAAATTCACCATTCGATGCTAGCCCCTTATTCTTCATCCCTTGGTTTTCATGTGACCACGACTGTGACCCGGTGCTAATGATTTGGGAACTTATCCAGAGTGTTTAAACTTCGGGCTCTGGAGTTTCAGAGGTTTCCCTTTTTCGCGTGCCACAACATCAGAGAACAATGAACTATAGAACGCCCGAAGAACAATGGATCTATGGTCCAAATTAATTTCTCCGATCTATGGTGGATAGGGGCTTCAGAACTTCGAGCTTCGACGGTATCCAAGGCACTCCAAAAAAACTATATTAGAGTGACGAATTCTTGCGAAGTAGGGTGGATCGATGGTCCATGATGACTTCGGTGCTTCAGCCTTCAGAAGTTCTCAACCCATGCAACCCTACTTTTCCCCGAAGTGGATATCCTCCATAGGTTCTTAACTCATTAACATGTGGTAGACATCCCATGTGTTTGCATCATCCTTGGTGATGTCAGCATGACCACGTCAGTTTGTGACTTCGAGAGATTTTACAGTTGCATTCCCTAAATCTCCTGAACTCCAAATTTCTAATCTACTTTACCTTCTGGGGTCCACATGGTACTGTTGGAAACTAATCATTATTTTTTTATTGCTCTTATAAAATGCTGCCTACACCCCTTGTCTCATTGAAGACAAAGTATCATCGCATTGCGCTTCTAGACTTTGTCTCATTTTTTACGACAATTACAATGCGTTCTTGATTTGATTTTCACAACTGTAAGTGTGAAAATACCTCTTTCATCGTTTGGACTGTAGTCATCTTTTATCAATTTCTCCTTGACCATTGGTTTATCACATGACTGATAAAGGTTTTCTCGAACTTATGTCCTTGAGCATTATCTTACCCTGATTGCGCATTTGGATTTGTTTGATTGCTAAGCCTTTGGGCATAAAATTTATTGGTTTCATTCTGATCTTATGAAAGTTGTAATGGATTTGGTCTTATTGCTTTCATCCTTATTGCTATGGACTTTTCACTCAGTTATTATATGAGGAATTTTGGATCATAATGTTCTCAAGACTTTGGAATATAAACACTTCAATGTGCAATGAATACATTGGTAAGTTTGTGAAGTCAATTCAAACAATGGTTTGAAGGCGCACGGGTTAATCATATTGAATTAATGCTTGGTATATCATTTGGTAAGTTGATAATACGTTGAATGATTCATAGTTCCAAATCATGTATTAGCATTGATTAATTTTAAAACCTCGTGGTTGAACAATTGATTGACACGATGGATACAGTGTTTGGATTGAACTGTACACTTGGCATGAGTATAACACATGATATTGATCCTGATCCGGTTGGCTGGCGCGTTAATATGATTACACACCTATTTGCTGGCCGATACGCATGGTATAAACGATTATGTTTTGATAACACTGTACTCAGTTAATTAATACAGTGCGTGGCGGTGGTAATCCCACCACCTTCGCACGCATGCAGTTAATTCCGGTCTATTCAAGCTTTGAAGCCCTCAAACCTATCGTTTTTCAACCCGGTGCATCGTTTCATTCAGTTTGAACCCTACCATGTACAGAGGTCATGGCTCCTGTTGTAAGGGCCAAACCTAACGGGTGCCAAGCACTGTTGACATTCAGTGGTGCATGCAGCGACTTGGAACAACATGGGTGGCTTGCTTTCATAAAGAAGTTTTATGGCTTTGATCTCGCTGTGGCTCGGCAATTTGCATTGTCATTTGATGGCTGCCGAGCCAAAGTGGGAGATGTTCAGCTTGAAATTACTGAAGAATTTCTCAGTATGGCAACCAGCTTACCTGCCAAGGGACAAAAATGGTCGAAAAGCTGCAAGGTAGAGGATGTCCCATGGATGTTACTGTTCTAGTCCCGCATAGTGAAATCGTGCGACAGAGGATTACCTGCGAAGATGTTGAAACCCCGCTGGTATGATCTCCTAATGATTATCAAATGTTTCGTTACCTGTGAATGTAGGTATGGGTTTATTTTCCTATTCCACCTGCGTTTATTAATGGTTTTCATGGGTTTTGAACTAAGTATGCCTTACTATCTGCACCGAAGTCTGTTCAAAATGGCTAAACGATACAAGCATAGCCAGGTTAACACTAGCCTCTTCCATGTTGGGTTGATCAAAATGGTTTTAGTTTACGAGTTAGGGTTGCATCTTGATTCTTGGCATGAGTTCCTCATCCGTAATGGTTTTGGGGAGTCAAACCCTCCACAGGTAGATAAACCCATGGTGGCCGAGAGAAAACCTACCCCTGTGCCTTGTGATGTTTTATTACCTAGACCTAAGCCCGAGTCACCTACAAGTTTGCCTAAGTCTGTGCCAAAATAAACCGAAGTTGCTAAAGCTATGACCCAAAAGACTAGAGAAAAGACTGGAGTTGATACTCGAGGCAAGAAAAATGCAAGATTGATCTCTCGCATGGCAAGGAACAAGTCCAAGCTTCCTGCCAAAACAGAGCCTATCGTGATTAGCGAGGAATCTGATTCAGACATTGAACGATTTCTCTCTGAAGAATATCCTTACTCCGAGGGATTGTGTAGCAAACCGCCTCACGATTTCGTTAGGAACCTCCCTCCTTGTCTGCGGGATAACCCTGACTTTCCGGGTATTGAGCCATTCCATGAAACCCTCGGGGAATCATCAAAACCCCCTTCTGTTCAACCTGTTGCTGTACCTTGTGATCAATGTGGGTTATGGATTGAAAGATACTATCTGGATATACCTACATTGCAGTCCAGGATCTACGAATTGGAAAACCAAGTGGCCACGCTCACTGGTAAGAATGCAAAGGAGCAACCTTTCTATAAAAAGCAACGAACCACGGGCTTAGTCCTGTTCAAAAACGTCGAGTCTGCCACTGCAATTATCAATTCAAAATTGACATGAGACCCAGCAGCTGTGATGGTATTTTTTCTCATTTATATTGCTCTCTGTACATATTTTGCCTGCTCTGTTTCATAAAGCATGCTTCGCTGTATATAATGTTTGATATAATTATCGATTTCTGGATTGGTTGTGATTAGATTTAGTTTGATTGATCATAATCTGATTTGAATTTTGATAT
>JASDQU010349778.1:0-12142 GCA_032191745.1 Picea mariana
AAGGGAAATGTTTAGCTAGCTTGTTATCTTAATCAAACTGTAAATTACTTGGGGTTAATTTCATGAATGAAAATTTTGTATATCAACGGACTAATATTGCTAGCAATAACTCACAAATAAGTCTTAAATTGACAGAGTATAATTGGTACAAGGACCTTATACATTTCTTGTAGACATTGTAGCCCCCACCTGGACTTGAAAATACTAAGGTGAGAGCTCTAAAACTCAAAGCAATCAGATACTGCATTGTTGATTATCTTTTGTATTGGAAGGATTCTGTAGGGGTTCTTATAAGATTCTTAGACCCAGATGAGGCAAATAAAACCATGTATGACTTTCATGATAGCTTGTGTGGAGGCCATTATTTTTGGAGGAACATAACATATAAAATACCCAGAGCTCGATACTTTTGGCCTAGTCTATTCACTAATGTCTTTGCAAAGATCAGGGCCTATGATAAATGTCATAAGTTCTCAGGAAAGAAGCAACTAAAATCCCTACCTCTGAAACCCATAATGTCATATGGTCCTTTCCAACAATGTGGATTAGATTTCATTGGAGAAATACATCCAAGTTCAAGTGGCCAACATCATTGGATAATGACTTCCACTGAATATTTTACCAAGTGGATAGAAGTCATTCCTACAATAAATGAAAGACATAAAGTAGCTATTGGCTTTTTGGAATACCTTTTGTCAAGGTTTGGGTGTCCTAACAAGATTATGACGAATAATGTTTCATCTTTTAAAGCTGAACCCCTGGTCAAAATATGTGAAAATTTTGAAATCCAACTCATTCATTCTAATCCTTATTACCCTCAAGGTAATGTATTGGCAGAGTCCTCTAACAAAATTCTAGTAAATATCATCAAAAAAATACTCGAGGATAACAAAAAATATTGGGATTCAAAGATAAAAAAATTTCTTTGGGCAGATAGAGTGACCACCAAGAGATCAATTGGTACCACCCCTTTTCAGTAGTTCTATGGAACTAAAGTTGTCTTTCCTTATAAACTTGCATTACATGTGGAAAAGTTCTTACAATATCAACAAGGAGAACCAGATGATATGGTCATAAGGATGCATCATCTTGTAGAAGTGTGACAGACCAGGAAGCAACTCCTTGATAAAGCACATAGTCATCAACAAAAGATCAAGCAAGATTTTGACAAGAAGGTAATCAAATAAGATTTCCAGTTGGGATACCTGGTGCTCAAGTGGGATGCACAAAGGCAATACAAAGGAAAACATGGTAAATTCGAAGCCTTCTAGATTGGTCTTTTCAAGATTTATGAATTTTTTCAAAATAACACTTATAAATTGTAGAACTTGGAAAACTCTAAAATTCTTGGTGGCCCAATTAATGGGAAATGCTTGAAGAAATATTTTTACTAAATCCATGAGTGTCTTCCCTTCCATTGTAAATATCAGTTTTAGTTTGTTTTTGTTTCTCTTGAACAATAACCCCATATCTCTTGGATAAGACACTGAAGCTTCTTATTCTTGGCATCTCACAAGGAGCATGTCATCCCCTATGGAGCCAATGTTATCAAATAGAGTTGTAGGGGGGTCAAAAAGTCAATTTTTAGTTTTTGTTGAGTCATCGGTTCTTTTTAGTTTTATGATTTCCTCTTAGAGTCATTTTTCATTTTTGTTTTAATAAACCAAGTCATTTTACTAATAGTCTAAGGTCTTTGTGTGGTTATGTCCTAGGTCAAATTTCACTTATTATGACAAAGAGTGTTAGTACCTTATGTTAGCACTAAGAGTCACCCTCAGATTGTGGGAGGATAAGCCCAGTATCCATTAGAGTTTTTGGTGGATGTTTGGTTTATATGAGAGGAGGTCAATGGAAAAAACTCAATATATGAATGATGTTCAACACAAAACTGGACAAGAAATGTACAGGGAAGTGAGGGCCACAACTAAATTCAATCAATGAATTGAGTTTAAGTGTGAGTAGAGGGAATACCTAGTGAGAAAGGTGGGCAATATTGATATGGGCATCAGGCCTTCAAGCATCTTGGAGAAGAAAAAATTAGACTCAAGATCTCTCTTAAGATCAAGTTTCAGACACTTAAATATGTTCAAACAATACAGTCAAAACAACGCACTGATCAAACCTACATCACCATGCAGCTACAACAACTCGACTAGATCCTCCATGCCTGGTCCATTCAGTGTAAGAGGGAAAAATATCACAGGGAAGATGAATAAAACTGGTCACAATACCGCTGCAATCAAACCTACATTACAACAACATAACAACCCTCGACTGGATCCTCCATGCCCAAGTGTTTTAGCACAGTTTTTATAAAGAGATGAAAAGAGGATGACTTCTATTAATCTAAAAATATCAAATATTATACATAACCAAAGAATAGTTTTGGCATCAAAAAATTACAAAATAGGGATCTTTGCTCAATCAGTTGACGACCATAAAAAAATACTAAAACCACCTATCTATACTAAATTATTTTTACCAAGCAGATGTGTGCTCGAGCTTCCATGCCATGATGTCTCCTTAGTCATATTTTGCAGGTATTCTTCTATTAGACGCAAGCTCAGATAGAATGGGATTTGCAGGAAACTTCATCCACAAGGGGAACTATGGGTTTTCCATCTGCCATCATGGCTAGTCCCTCTGTCTTTCCATTTATGGGTGAAACAAGGTCTCAACCATTGCCCCCACTTCCATTAACTCCTTCATCAGGATCAGGACAAGACCGAGTTGACTTGACACCTATAAAACATGACGACAATCTCATTCTGCAACTACCACATTGTTTCAACCCTTGGCAGAGCTCACTTGAACCTATACCCTTATCCACATGCGACCATGGGTCATGACCCATTGCCTAACTCCACAGGAGTTTTGGGACTTCTCAATTTGAGAGTCTCTACTGCAATTGATTCCAAGTATCGGGATATGAAAACTTGCAAAATTCCCCCTTCAGATCGACGATCGAACTTGGATTCCATTCAATGGCTGAGGCTCCTCGTTATGGGCACTTTCCTCTTGGAACCACCCTCCACCTGACCAGAGGCTATGACCCTGGTCTCAATCTCTAATAACTTCATCATTTCTCATTTCACAAACTTGCATTGTGCTCCATGCCAAGACCTCTAATTAAGGAAATCGTGACTTCTTGGATCTAGCACCATGCATCTCTCTGGATTGGTCAGCCAAGATCTATTTCTCATTTTTTTCTTCACTGAATTTACACCCTGCACCTTCTTCAATGTGACCTCGGGATGTGACCACGGGCTTACTCTCAAGTGCTTCATGACTTCGCACTTCACGTTGTTGTAAGCCTCCTTGTCTCCCTACTCTTGATTCCTGAACTTGTGAGTTTGCCAGATCGATGGTCCATGGCCTTCTTAGATCCAACGACTCAAATCAACTCACAAGTTCTCACTTTGTGAGTCCTCATGACTCTTCCCTTTGACGTTTCCTCTCCACGAGTCAGCGAATCCATTGATCTGCCACCATGTGCCCATCTAGATTAGACGATCCAGATTCAATATTTTCTTTGACCTTTTATCTCGGGCCTTTTCTCCTGTGATAAACTTCGAGAAAATTTATGATCCCGACTACATGAGGGCTACAAATATGAACTTCGAAATGGATCTTTGTCATTGGACATTGATCTTTCATTTTTGCTTGCATTTCAAGTCCAAAGTGGACTTCTTTGAACGTTGCGCTTTGACAATTCTTGTGTAGGGCATGAGCTTGGACAACCTGATACCCTTGACAACTATATGTGATAACACCTTAGAAATCAAATCCTTATAATCACCATCATCACCTTGATATCTCTTTCCTGTAATCTGTGTAAAGTAACTCCATCTGTCACTTTACTTTCTCATGATGTGAGATCAATTTGTAACTTAAGCGTTGTTGACTCACTAGTAGAGTTCACAACACCCTCCAAGTACCCTTTTTTCATTTAATATAACCATTTACTTTATGAAACGAAAAGAGTTTGTATTGTTTCAAATATTATCTCTAATAACTTACATGGATCATAAATTTAAAATCCTAATGGTTTCCTTGAAGAACTCAAAATCAAATTTTGGAGTAGGCACTGCAAACTGTGACTGGCACTACAAACTCCACTACGAACTGGTGGCAGAGGATGGTTGGTGGTTCGACCACTTGAATTTGTTCCTGAAAAAATATAGAGATGTCAACAATTAGCTCTAGGCTACTAGGTACTCCTTGAACTTTCCCATTTTATTTTAAGGTCTGTAAAGGGTTGGGTGATTGTTTCTTTTGGTGGTGTTGTGAACTCTTGTCTGGCACTGCGAACCTTCTCAAAATTTGTTGATCAGCTCCAGAATTCCTTCCTCACACCCTGAGCCTGGTATTTTTAACCTATAAAGAACATGTTTTTAAACTACCACAACCATTGTTCATTTATATCTACATCACTTGTCCAAGCCTAGCTTTTCCAAAAAACATTGCTCTAGTTCTCTGAACATTGCCTAGTCAACCTAGTGATGCAAACTCTATGTTCCATCACTCTCTATAGAAAATCGTTTGTTGCAAACTTGTTTGTGGTCCATATTCATGGTCAATATGATGAGAGGAAACCTAGTTGTATTCATTTGAGTCCTACTTATACTTTTTATCCCTGTGCAAATATGAAATTCATAAAGTTTTCATACAAATCTGTTGGGCTTGTTTCACAAATAGTTTTTCTAGTATTCATTTCCCTTGTTTCCCCAAGCTAAAAGAATACCCAGTCTCATTCCTAGAGGGAAAATAAAGATTTAAATAAAAAAAATCCCACGTCCATTGATATTTCAAAGGAGTCTTTCCCTAAAACCATAAATGATGTTTTTGTGTTTCACATGAAATAAATCATTTAAACATTGTGTTGAGGTTTTCTTAGCTAGTATTAATGGATAATCCACTGAAGAAAATTTTGAAATTTGGGGGAATTGTGAGGAATGAGTCCTATGACATGTAGTTGTTTTCTTTTGAACCCATGATCACAGAAGTCTTCCAAAGAGTGGGTTGTTTTAATTTATATCAGAAAATGCAGAGGGGCCACCCTGAGGTAGCTAAGGAATTTGGCATAAAATTTGATAGGACCAAGACCAAGGTTGGGGTGCTAGAATTTGAGGTATCTAAAATGACCATATCAACAACTATTGAAATACCTAATATTGGGGAGATATTGTTTAAATCGATGAACCTAAATGCAACCTTCTCCAAAGAAATCTTTAAACCAGAAAATCAAGGAGACAACTTATCAAAAGGAGTTCCAAGGATTCATATGAGTGAAGGTTTTGATAAGATGCTGAGGGTGATCCAAAGATACTTTACTTTTGAAGGGATATTCAACATTATTTATCCGTATCACATAATACTATTGTTTCACTTCACAGAAAAATATTTTATGAATCTTCCTTTTAATTTTTTTAGGAGTATTGGAAGAATGGTTGAGAGAGTCTGGGCTAAATCTAAGGCAGTGGAGACAAGTGTTTTCATTCAGGGATGATTAAAATTCTTGTGATGGAGGAACAAAGGAATAAAAACATTGACTAGGAGGAATTCATTACTTCTTCACACTTTCAATTAAATATTTCTCCTACTCCACTGTCCAAGGTACAAATCCCTTGTCAGGTTGACTATTAAGCCCTAATATTGGCTCATTACGCCTTAATTTGGGCATATTACACCTTAATTTGGGCATATTACATTAGTAATGTTATTTTATTTATGTCGGCTTTATTCCATTAGTTATAATTATACCTCCTAGTATCATATATATACCAAGGAGACATTTTCATTTGGAATCATCTTGTACTTGAACATTTAAGTGGGGTAAAAGGAGGTTGCCCCCTCGAAGAGGCTTCTTATATGAAATTATCTCTTTTTCAAGGAGTTGAGTAATTTTTCTAAGGTTTTTCTATGCTATATTGATATTTGGTTCTTAACATATGGTATTAGAGCTCAAGGTCTTGGGGTTTCACTGCTACATCTGAGACACCTTGGAATTTTTGCTATAACTTTTTTTCTATAATGTATTAGAAGGAACGGATTGGAGGATATTTAGTAGACGGATCAAGGTATGTTGGTTTCAAATTTCAAGTCCTGGTGATCTGAAAAGATCTTTTAATGACTATGGTTGAGATTTTAATTGCATGCGTTAATTAATCATTCAAGAAGCTGAATGAAAGAGGATGAATTTAATGAAGGAACATAGAATCCATAAAACAATATATATATATGAACTGAAGCAATAAGAACAATAGACCATAAGAACAACAACCATAGCAGAAATGGCCTGCAAACGTCTTCTCCTCAACAACTTCCTTGCATAAAAATGGTTTTGGCTTGGCTTCCCTTTAGCATAAATCTACTCTGACTATCCTCCATGGCCTCAAATAGGCCTGTTTTTTATAGATCTAAAGTTGGTTATCATTCCCCAACTTCCTCCCAAAATCTGGGCTCAAAAAGAGTCCAAAATCTCCCAAAAATGACCAAAATCCATTAAATCTGCTAATAAAATCACTGAAAAAATCATTTTCCAATGTAAAAAACCCATTTTTTTGGCAAATATCAGGCTAAGCCCCCTAATCTGGGTGCTATCTCATGGATATGGGCGCATGTGCATGTGATCTAGGCCTTAAAAAGGGTGCACTAAGTGGGCTAAGCTCCTTTTGGAGTGCGCCCCCTTGGTCTCATGGGATTTTCCCAAGATCCTTGGGTTGAGCTTATCCTTTGGGCATGCCCATGAGGAGAGCACCCCCCTTTGTTGGGTTGTGGTTATGTGTAAGATTTAAACTATGGGCTAGGGCCTAGCCCTAGCCCCCCTTTTTGCCCCTTTTCACTTTATTGCACTTTATTTAAAATAAAGTGAGCTTGGTATTACAAGTACCACCAAGAGTGCATTGGTAAGGGAGTTTGGCTAAGTCTTGGGCTGACCCAAGAGGTCATGGGATCAAATACTATGAGCTCCATAACATTTTTTCCACCAACCATTAACCAATACCATGGTGCCACATGGAAGCCCATGACTGGGCCATGTGTCACCCAACCATTTGCCAAACAAATGCCACTTGTCAATTGTTGGTTTGATCCCTGTCACTGACCAATCACCTTTTTCTAGACTGCCACTTGTTGCCTANGCCACATGGAAGCCCATGACTGGGCCATGTGTCACCCAACCATTTGCCAAACAAATGCCACTTGTCAATTGTTGGTTTGATCCCTGTCACTGACCAATCACCTTTTTCTAGACTGCCACTTGTTGCCACTTGTCTCTGCCATGTCAGCACTGCTAATGTCATGCTGATGTCATCATTTGACTGGACCTATTGACATTTTCCCTGTTTGGGAAAATGGTCAGAGTACGATGACTCTTGCATACAGCGTTTTTTTGAGAAAGTAAATATATGGCCAGAATTGGGAGAATGAGATGGATGCAATGGCCTTGGTTTCATCAAATTTTGAGCACTTTCATTTTTTAGCCTTTTTGAGCCCTGTTAGGCTCCTAGATCTGATTTTGGTTCACACCTCCCCACTAAAGGAACTTTTGGTCCCCAACAGGTTACTGACCAGTCAACAAGCTTAGGATAGGCCACCCGGCTTGTCCTTTGTCTCAGAACTCTGTTCTATGCACCTGTCTCATCAAGATCAACTGTAACACAATCATGACAACTGATAGCATATTGTTAGCCATTTGAACCCCGTTACATATTACTGAAGCCACTATCATCCATGTAGACAACATTACTAATGACAACATCAAAAAGATGACTACAAATGAGCTGATATACTTGAAATATTTGCACGACATGAGCTTATCTTGAAGCAACTTATGATTGATTTTCCATTCAACAATCATTTCTTGTTCTTTCTTATGATCGATTACTTCATCTAAAACAATTATTGGTTTGTTTCTTGCTTGCAGTGTCCTCTTTAATTGTTCCATTGTTTGAAGTGTTTTATTTGCCTTAACATTATGAGCATGAACCACATAATCTTGACCTTCTTTGGTTAATTGATATTGATTTTTTTTCCTGTAGAAGATTGCCTTACGATCATATAAGTATGGACTACCTAAGACCATTCCAGATTCTCTTAAAGGAACTACATCACATGTTACCTCATCCACATACTTATATGAAATTACAAATTTGATTGTTCCCTGCTTTGTTATGTGCATTTGATGATGATTGCTTATCCATTTAAGTGTGTAAGGTTTATGATGTACTTGTGTTTTTAACCTCAATTGCTTAACCAATTCTCCTGAGATTAGATTAGATTGAGATCCACTGTTGATTAATGTGTCTATATTAGTTTGTCACATGATTACCCTTATATGAAACAAGTTGCTTCTACAATCAATGCCTTCACCAATTTTACCCGTCATACCAACCAATGAGATCTTTGATTCATCACTTGAATTTGATCCCAAGTCTGTGGGTCTTGTTGTCATTGCCACTATTTGCATTCCCTTCTTTTCCTTGAACCACTTTGGCCTCTTCTTTGGATGCAACTGCCAACATCTGTCCTCATCATGTCCCTCTTTCTTGCAATGCTTGCAAGAGGGCTTCCCTTCCTTCCTCGTCAGTGCATTTGAATTCTTTCCATACCATTTCCTCTTATCCTCTTTCCTTGAAGACGATTCCCTTGATACACCTTATTTCCCTACTTTATTGTATGTAGCTTGAACAGAAACCTCATCAAGGTTAGTGGGTCCAAACATGAATACAGTGTTTCTAATATATGCAGGTAAACCTCCTATATACTTCATAAGAGTTTATTGTGTATGTAATGGTATATCTAACATCAATGCCATTTTACGAAAGCTATCTGTATACTCTTGCACTGTTTTTCCTTTTCTTAGTTTTAAATATTGCCATTCAATTAATGATTTTTCTTTATAATCTAAAGGATAGTATTGTTTCCTAGGTGTAGAAATGAAGCTTTTCCATGATGGAAATACATTACCCACTTGTTGCGTTCCATTTTACAACTTTATTTGCCACCATATGAGAGCTATACCTACAAGTCTCAAAGATGACAACTTGATTTGTGTGGCCTCATCCTTGATCTGTTGCACACTGCAGTAAACCTCCATCTGCCTGATCCAATTGTCAAGTTTATCTTCATTTACTTCACCATCATATATGGGTAATTCAAAGTTAACATCAAGTTTTAACAATGGAATTTCATTCTTATGCTTATGAACATGTTTCTTTGCATTAGATTTAGGACATGAACTTGAAGAAGAAGGAGAAGAAGGAGGTGATGATGGAGGTGAAGGAGGAATCTAAGGATGATCCTCTTCCTCTTCACTTTTTCCCTTTGAAGATTCACCCAAAATGGGTCTCTTTCATATCAAGTAATCCTCATACAAAAATTTCACCATCTCCGACATAGCAAGGAAAGTTTTCTGGAACTCTTTCTCATCCTGGGAAAGCCCTTCTTCCGATGCCATCTTCTCGCTGTGAGAAGCTCTCTTTCTCAATCCAATTAATGGATTATCTACAACAAGCTCACCTTCACCACGCTCTAGCTTTTCTCTGGTTAACATGCAAAACTCAAATCCAAACGTCAACTAGCTCTGATACCACTTGATCCGAAAAGATCTTTTAATGACTGTGGTTGAGTTTTTAATTGCATGCATTAATTAATCATTTAAGAAGTTGAATGAAAGAGGATGAATTTAATCAAGGAACATAGCAGCCATAAAACAATATACAGATATGAAATGAAGCAATAAGAACAACAAATCATAACAAGAGATGTGATAACGGAGTTCGACACAAAATTGCCTACGTCTTTGGGCCTTTGTTTCAGTGGGGGCGGCTTATTTATTTATGTTCAAAAGCTAAAAAAGTACATTGCAGTAGTGCCATTAGGCTACAAGAATGATCTGGTCATGTTATTCCAGATCTCTAGAACCTAGCAGAAGAAACGACACAGAAAACGGATGACTAGAGCTCCCAGAAATGGCCCACAAGTGTCTGCTCCTCAACAACTTCCCTGCATAAAAATGGTTTTGGATTGGCTTCCCTTCAGCATAAATCTACATTGACTATCCTCCATGGCCTCAAATAGGCCTATTTTTTATAGATCTGAAGTTGGTTATCATTCCCCAACTTCCTCCCAAAATCTGGGCTCAAAAAGAGTCCAAAATCTCCCAAAAATGACCAAAATCCATTAAATCTGCTGATAAAATCACTGAAAAAATCATTTTCCAATTAAAAAACCCATTTTTTGGGAAAATATTAGGCTAATCCCCCTAATTTGGGTGCTATCTCCTAGATCTGGGTGCATGTGCATGTGATCTGGGCCTTAAAAAGGGCGCACTAAGTGGGCTAAGCTCCTTTTGGAGTGCGCCCCCCTGGTCTGATGGGATTTTCCCAAGATCCTTGGGTTGAGATTATCCTTTGGGTGTGCCCATGAGGAGAGTTCTCCCATTTTCTAGGTTGTGGTCATGTGTAAGAGTTAAACCATGGGTTTGGGCTTATCCCCAACCCCCCTTTTTTCCCCTTTTCACTTAATTGCACTTTATTTAAAATAAAGTGAGCTTGGTATTACAAGTACCACCAAGGGCGCATTGGTAAGGGAGTTTGGCTAAGTCTTGGGCTGACCCAAGAGGTCATGGGATCAAATCCCAAGATCTCCATAACAATTTTGCCACCAACCATTAACCGATACCATGGTGCCACGTGGCAGCCCATGACTGGGCCACATGGCACCCAACCATTTGCCAAACAAATGCCACTTGTCAGCTATTGGTTGGATCCCTGTCACTGACCAGTCACCTTCTGTTGGAATGCAACTTGTCACCACTTGTCTCTGCCAAGTAAGAACTTCTGATGTCATTCTGATGTCATCATTTGACTGGACCTATTGACTTTTTCCCTGTTTGGGAAAATGGTCATAGTACGATAACTCTCGCATACAAAATCCGTTTGAGAAAGTAAATATATGGTTGGAATTGGGAGAATGAGATGGACGCAATGGCGTTGGTTTCATCAAATTCTGAGCACTTTCATTTTTGAGCCTTTTTGAGCCCTGTCAGGCTCCTGGATCCGATTCTGGATTACCTGAGGCCTTATACTTTCGGAGAGACAGATTGTACAATATAGGGTTCTAGAATCATTCTGAACTGAGTCATTGCAGAATTTTCGCTATAATTTTTTTTATGTAACGTTTTAGATCCTGAACTCCAGAGGATATTCATATAAATTAGTAAGGCATCATTGGTAAATCTTTTATCTTTTGGGTCATCTTAAATTTATAGATACACCATGTGTAAGATAGAGTATCTGACTAGTCCTATTGACTAGTCTCAAGAAGGTGTTCCAAGTATAACAATCATAACTTCTTCCTAGAGTATCCAAATTGAGTGGGACTAGTTTCGTTGGATCATGGACAATATATAGTATTTTTGGTACAAGTTTCAGAATTTTATATCAATTATTTTTTGTAGGGCATTCTATACAAGTTATTTCTCCTGGAAAGGAAAAAAAATGGCAAGTTGTGAGGAAGTTACCGTAAATTCTACTGGGAATATCTAATTTTGATCAGAACTATGGCATTGCAGAGAATAAATATTAGAGAGCTATATAAAATAAAGTTTCATGCCCAGAAGGGCCGAAACTTGGGAGATACAACAGAAGAAAGATTGTCTAGTAGAGCCACCTCAAAATCAAGGTTCAAAAGTGATACTTGGCCAAAATGCCACCCAAAAAGGGAAATTCTACACCAAATAACCTCCAGACAATCCTACTTGGACTCTTGATGAAGGTGAAGAAATGTGTAGGGACATAAATGATTTACAAAAGAAGATAGTAACAAAATATCAACTACAAGAGATGGAAGCTAAGTTGGAGGCAAAGATGGATGGATTAAAAGAGGAGATCATGGAAGTATTGAAAAATTTTATAATAGAGAAGACACCTGAAAGTGAAAATGCATCCCATGAAGTTCATGATGAGGACACAAGGAAGGTGAATCAAGAATGGATAAAATTCAACTTTGGGTTGAATAACAACCACGTTCCTAAGATCGATATGAGGAGGTTTGATGGCAAGGACCTGATCACATGGATATTTCAGATGGAGCAATTCTTTGATCTACATAATGTGCCACATACACAAAAGGTACG
>JASDQU010349779.1:0-12244 GCA_032191745.1 Picea mariana
TTCATCCATTTGTGCACCTTATCAATCATGATAAGACAATAATGAGTCATCTATACATTTTTCCAACAATGCATCATATACCAATGAAACCACAATGATCCATCTTCATCATATCAATGGCAACTCATTGATCCATCTTCATCTATGCATTCTCATCAAGGAAAATACATATTGTATTACATCAATCATCAATCAATCAATCCTTTGACATAAATCATTCACTTGACATCAATCAATGACATCAATCAATCAAACCATTGGCATCAATGACAACATGATCCAACAAAGTCTGTAACCAAAGGAGTGGCTAAACGTATTAGAAGGACGTGTTGTTGGTGAAAAATCATTACTTTCAAAGGAAAGGAACAACAATAGGAAAAACCACAAAAAAGGAACAACAGTTGTTTCTTTTTGGATGAACAATGCTACACAGAAAGAATGGAAATCACGACAAAGGGAATGACAACTATTACATTTGAATGAATGATACGACTCGCAAAACGGAACGACAGTTGTCCCATTCAACTGAACAACACTACCCACAAAGAGAACAACAATTGCAACAAAGGGAACGACAATTGTTCCGTTCAAATGAATGACACTACCTGCAAAGGGAATAACAATCGCAAAAAAGGGAATGACATTTGTTACATTCGAATGAATGACAACGATGATGTTCAAATTTTAACCATCTAATTAAGTAGTTGGAAACCTCCCACAGACATTTTTGTTTTAGCAAATCTAGGATTGATTAGTCATCAAATAAATTCATTCAATTTTTATGGGTAGGTTTATTCAATGATCAAAGTATTGGATGGTTTGTTAGTGTCATGCATTCATTTTATATTTACTACAGTTGTGCATTATTTTAGTGCAGTCGCCCGACTTTTTGCTGCGGAACATGAAATATCCATCTCCTATGTAAAACAAGGTTTATATTCGACAGATTTTTCAAAGTGAGACACAAGCAATTTTGAAGTTTGAACAAGGAACATAAAAGAGTGCTAATTATATTCATTACAGTTATATTTTCTGGTTTTTATTCTCCAAATATTTCTATAGTGACTTTCCCAGAAAAAATAAAAACCTAAAAATTCAATCAAATATTTAAAGAAAACTATATACAATATGTACAGTGTTGGAAAGACAACAATTTCATGGAACTGAAGATGTTGGGTTACCTCCCCAACCAACTAAAATCTGAACAGTAGGATCATTACTTACTTCTTGTCAAAAGTATTCTTTTGAAAGCGGTTGATGGTAGAGTCATAGTTGATGTCCATTTACTAGAAAAGGAGAACCAGAGTCGTCGATGGTAACTAAAGTGACAGTTCCATTATCATAAAATTCATTGATTTCATACGGTCCCAGCCACCTTGTCCTCAATTTTCTAGGTAAATCCTGAAATATGGAATCATAGAGAAGCGCCCAATCACCTTTCTAGAAGGATTTCTTCTTGATATGCTTATCATGACAACTGGCTCTCTATTTCCGAATAATAGTTGTGCACCGAAAGGAGAATAGGCAGGCTTCATCTAACTCACTGAGTTGTTGTAAGAGTTGTGTGTGTGCCTCCATAAGATCCAGTCCAATTTCCTGGGCCATTCTTAGAGTCTTGATCTCAAACTCAATTGGAAAGATAGGTTATTTGCCAAAAACTAGGTGATAAGGAGAGTAGCCAATAGTGTTACACCATGTTGTGCAATAATCCCATAAGGAATTTGGAAGCTCGGCTGCCCGATTTTGACGGTTGTTGAGACTGTTTTTGTCAAGATTGCCTCCAAGACTTTATTGGTACTTTCCACTTGTTTGTTTTCCTATGGGTAGTATGGGGAGGTAACTTTGTGTTTAATGTGATAATTGCGCAAAGTGGTCGAGATTTTATGTGTTGTAAATTGTGATCCTTTGTCAGTGATTACTTCCCTGAGTAATCCATAGAGTACAAATAATTCAAAGAGAAACTTAATGAATGCCTCCTCAGTTGCGTTTGAAAAAGCCACTACTTCTACCCACTTGGTCATATAGTCTGTTGCAACTAATATATAAGCTTTCTGGTTTTATTTTGGGTTGAAGGGGCCAAAAAAATTCAGTGCCCATCTCTCAAAAGTTTTGGCCACCACTTGTGCTTGTAGGGGAATTTCGTCAGCTTGGCTTGGTCAGCCCATCCACTAACAGTAGTTGCAGGCCTGGACATACTTCTTCGCATCTTTGAATATTGAGGACCAATAGTAGCCCATCTATAAAACCTTATGCCCAGTTCTGTGGTGTGCAATATGTCTGCCATAGGGCTCATCATGACCTGCCTTTAGGACATCGTAAATTTCATCATCTCTAACACATCTTCAGATCTGAAGATCAGACCCCGTGTGGAAAAGATATCCACCAATCCGGGTGAACCACGCACTGCGTTGAATGATTAGTTTCCTTTCTCTCGACGACAGGTGTGCTAGTAGTTTTCTAGCTGCCAGATAATTTGCCACATCAGCATACCAAGGCATCTTAATAGTGACAGTGAACAAGTGTTCGTTTGGAAACTGGTCTTCAACTGTCAAAGAGTTATCTGTTTTGGGTACACAAGACAAGAAATCTGCAACAAGATTCTCTCTTCCGGGCCAATCCTTGATGGTGATGTTAAATTCCTGCAATATTAATAACCACAGAGTAACACGTCCATTAGTAATTGGTTTGTTAGCTAAATATTTGATAGTAGAATGATCAGTATACAAAATAATTGGATAGCCTATTATTTAGTGGAGATGTTTATTAATAGCATGTATAACGGATAAAAATTATTTTTCTATTACTGTGTAATTTAATTCAACAGGAGTAATATTTTTGCTAATAAAATAAATAGCATAAGGTTTCTTGTCTTATTCCTATCCAATGATAGCACCTATGGCAATATTCGATGCATCTGAAGAGATGTGAAATGGTAATTTCCAGTTTGGTCCTCTCAGCATCGATGTTGTCGAAACCAACCTTTTGAGCTCTGCAAATGAAACATCACACTTATCAGACCACTGAAATCCCACATTACCAGTTAAAGCATGTAAAGGTGCAGCTATTCTTGAAAAATATTATATGAATCTGCGATAATACCCTGCACATCCAAGGAAACTACGTACCTCAGTTTGTGTACGAGGTGTAGGAAGATTAAGGATTACCTCTATTTTTGTTGGATCTACCTTGATTCCATCTGCAGAAACATAGTGTCCTAGTACCACACCTTCAGTCATCATCATGTGACATTTCTCATGACTCAAACATAGCCTGGTAGTAGTGCATCATTCCAATACCTTCTCCATATTTCTTAAGGCTTGATCAAAGTCAATGCCATAAGGGGTGAAATCATCCATGTAAACTTCAAGTCCTTCATTAATCAAACCATAAAATATGCTTAAAATAGCTCTCTGGAATGTAGTTGGATCATTACATAATCCAAAGGGAAATACTCGATATGCAAAGGTACCCCAAGGACATGTAAATGTAGTTTTATCCTGATCTTCCGGAGCAATATGAATCTGATTATAACCGCTAAAGCCATCTAGGAAGGAGAAAAAATTCTTCTCTTCTAAAGTATCAAGGACCTGATCAATATAAGGTAGGGGAAAGTGGTCCTTCTAGGTAGCTTTATTGATTTCTCTGTAGTCTACACAGATTCACCACTTCCCATTCTTTTTAGGGATGATTACTAGTGGAGAGACCCACCAGTTGTCTGAAATAGTATATATGAAATCTACATCCAACAGTTTCTATAATTTTTCTTCAACAACGTCCCTAAGATGTGGATTCAATCTTCGTTGGCGTTGTCAGATGGGTCGGGCATATTTCTCAATATAGATATGATGTGTACACAGTTGGGGATCAATTCCCTTCATGTCAAGATACTCCCAAGAAAAAGCCTGTTGATATTTAGAAAGGATCTGAATAATTTTTTGATGTTGTTGCTCATTCAAATTGGCATTAATATTCATAAATCTTCCTAGTGCTATTTCGACTGAAATGTTGTTATGGACAACAGTAGTGGGAAACTGTTGCTCCATCAATTCTTCCAAAGGATCTCCCTGTGCTTCATTATCTAAAAACTATTTTAGCATTTGACATGTTGGGTTTCTTACCATAGTTGGAATGTTAATGAAGTTGTTGATCACATCATCTTCTAGTTGGTTTTTTATTCCAAGAGCTTCTTCTAGTGTGAGAGGAGATCGTAGGTTTTCTTCTGGATATCTAGGTGGTTGCAACTGTTGATGTATGACATGAAGACTTGGTTTAGCTGGAGGATATAGGATAAGTTTCTTTATAGCACTTCCTCTAGCAATTGTCATGTTTCATGTGCGACATCCTATGTATGCATCTGTTGTTTCTAGCCACGGTCGTCCCAATATCAATGGGTGTCCATCGAGTCTACTTCTTGGGTTGATAACTAGAAAATCAGCTGGGTATTCCCAAGAATCGGCCAAAATTGATATGTCTTGTAATGTGCCCATTGGTTTAACCATCGATCTATCAGCCAATTCTAACATAGTTGAAGTAGGTTCGAAGGAGGTGATACCCAGGACATTACAGGTCTCAATGGTCAGAATATTTATGGCTTCCCCCAAATCTACCAATGTATTTGGAAAAAAACAACCATGTATCTAAATTGTTACCACGGGGTTCCCTGGGTCTGTATACTTTACTGGCTCCTACTTTCCTAGAATAAGATCGGACAAAGTTCCTACCACATGAATGGTTGATGGGTTCTTAGTTTTCTTTCCGGGTTTCTTCCAACATAATTCTTTGATTGTTTTTGCATAAATAGGAATATCTTGCAAAGCCTGTAGGAGTGGGATTTTAAAAAATAGATTCTTTAGTTCCCCGACGATATCAAAGTTAGGATATATAGTTGGTTTTTCTATCATTAGAATCTCGGGAAACAGGGGAGAAGAGATTATGTCTTTATCAGGATTTTGTTGTTCGACTGTGTTTTCCCCATGTTTTGTTTCTTCTGTTATAACCACAGTTGCTGGTTTTATTGTTGGTTGTATATCATTCCCCTGTTCTTAATGAATTTTTCTTTCCTTGGGAGAAATTGCATGCCCTGATCTCAACCGAAGTTTGTTGCACCCTACAGAGTTGGTTTCACCCTCCAAATTCTCGACAATTTGCATGAGTTCGACTAGTCTGTTACTAGGATTTGGGTTGGGTTGAGATAGTAATTGAGGGTGCATTTGAGGTTGAGCATTCTAGGGTAATTGAAGTGGATCTTGTAAAGTGGATGGAGCTTGAGGAGCCATTCCCATTGGTTGATTGGTTAGTCCCATGAGGCGCTGCCAGTTTTGAGTCCAATTGGGGGCTTGGGCAGTTGTGCTAGTCCACTGTGAAGGATAGGGGTTATTATTTGAATTCTGCCAAAATGGGGTAGGGTATTGCAAGTTAGGCCAGGTAGGATTAGCAGCTAGTTGATTTGTCCAGGGTGCAGTAGGGTATTGTTGGGACTTCCAGGTGGTATTAGAAAATGGTTGGCCCTACCATGTGTTTCCAGAATTATGTTGTTGATTATACTACCCAGAAAATAAAGAGGAAGGATCTTGTAGTGTACTTGGGGGTCGAGCCTACCATTGGCGACGCTAAGCCATCAAATATACTAGTTATGTTTCCTCTTAGGCTTCTTTAAAGACATCTTTTAGTCCTGGGAGTGATGGGCACTGCTCTGTGGCATGGTCTTTGGCACAGATGGCACAGGTCCGAACCACATCTAAGGGACACTCTCTTGAACCATGTTTCCTCCTGCATCATGGACAAAATATAGCCAATGATTGTTCTTCTTCTGCTTTTTTTTGTTTAACCTGCATAACATCCAATTGTGTAGTCAAAGTACCCAAAATATTTGTTTTAAAATTTTCTAAAAGATTACCAATTTCTGCTCGGGTGACACTCCCACTAGTAATGTTGCTAATTCTTGTGAGGGGAGCCCGTATTCCTTATCTTGTTCATGAACTCCTACGTGAACACCTAATGCACAATTGGAAAATGTCATCATATGTTTCTTAATAAATATCACCTTTTTCCCATTAAGTTCAATGTTTCTACCAATTCATCCTTCATACCTTTTATTAGAGCGGCTTTAAGTACCTCACCTAGTAATCTACTGTAAGGTGATCTCTGCAAGTTATATTGAAATATTTCAACATATTCTTCTAGTGTTTCATTTTCTCTTGCAGTCATTTTAAATATTTCATCCTTTAAATCCATGGTTCTACAGTAGTCTTGATATTTCGTAAGGAAGGCTTGTTTCATTTAATCCCATGAATTTATAGTTCCTCCCCCTAATCCCATAAACCATCGTAAACTTTATCCTTTCAAAGTGGAAGGAAATAGCTTCATTTCCTGGGGTTCAAAGGTGTAGTCATAACCTCTACACAGGACATCAAACTCGAATAAGAACGTGTCAAGGTCCTCTGAGATCAATCCGTTGAAGGTTGGAAGATTATGTAATGGAATGGATTTCATTGGGGCATTAACAACTAAATCAACTATAGGATATTCCAAAGTGGAAGTTTGGGTTCGCGGTTGATTTTGTTGTGCCATTTTGTCAAAGATATGCCAATAGCCTTGAGGGATTTATTAGTCTGGATTTTCTATTCAGGGTGGTTGATTACTTGGTCCCTTAAGATATTTAATCACGCTATCTATATCTAGGATTTCGGGTGTTCCTTCTCCTATCAGAATCACAAGAGATCCAGGTTCAGGTGGTGGTGGGTTTGCCTTAGCAATTCCACTGGTTTCCCATTCTCCTTCTTTCAAATTACAGGAATTTCCCTCGTTTAAAGGACTCGGAGGTGGAGTATGTGTATTTTGGAAACTTTGTTTAGTCCCTTCAGTTCCGTTATGAACCTCAGCATGAGCTGTAGTTGGTGAATTTGTTGCTTGAGGGATTCAAGTAGAACTTTTTTTAGGTCCAACCGAGGCTTGAGATTCATATTTTCAGATGATTTCATCTATGAAAGTGCTCCTTCCAGGGGGCACCGAGCCCTGGGATTTTGTAGTTTTTTGTCGGGGTTTTAATTTTTCAGGTTATTTCTTCTTAGTCATACACACAGACACAAATTATATGCACCTATATAACCTATATGCATCAGCCAAAGGTAGGTGTTGGAACAAGCATTTTACTTGTTGCCTACGTAGGTTCTTACCTTCCATTTTCAATACCTCATCCTCCAGAGATGAAACCTATTCTATATTTGAAATTCTCCCCAGCCACGATGCCAAAATGTTGGGCTCTAAAGATGTCCTAAAAACAACCTTAGTCTAACATTAATTTATCAACCAAGGATTCGTCTTCTCTTTCACGAATGTCCGCAAAGTCTATGCAGATAGTCGTAGAGGTTTAAATCATGTAGATAATTCAACTAAATAAAATCTGAGTCTATCTAAATTACTGCAATAATCAAGTTCTTCACTTACTCATTGAAAACTCTTAAATTGATAACTCACTCAACAGAATTGTAATATGATCAATAACACACTATGAATCAAAACATCAATCAATTTGTTGAATTCGTCTAGCTAAGAAACATTACTTTAATATGTGAAAACACTTAATGAATCAATCTATCAATTATTATTTAACTTGATAGAAAAGAATAGTGAATTAATGGATATTAAAGAAGGAACAACAAATGTGATTTAAACGAAAGGAACAGCAAATGCGAATTAAGCGAAAGGAAAAGCAAATGCGAATTTGATAAAAAGGAACAACGTATGTGAAAATGAAAGGAATCCACAAGCGGTAAACTAACAACAATTGGAAATGGAACAACAATCAATAATATTTAAATGAAACATCTATCCTTTTCAAATGAACAACATAACTAATTCATAAAAGAGTCAACACATTCACGAATTTATCTTAACTATTGCAAGGAAATTTAAATCACAGAAATGAAATAGAATTGATACTATTGCAGATGAGACAGTAACGCCTTATGACTGGTCCCACGGTCTTCAGAAGGTACTACTACTAAAAACTCAGTATGCAAAGATGATCAAAATGCTCAAGGCTTTCATTAATTCCATAACTAGTAAACCATTTACAATGGACTGATGTACAGGATGTCAACAATTCAGAGATCCGAATTCTTGGTTGATTTTTTTTTTGGGGGGGGGTTCTCTATTGTTCTCTATCCTTTATATATTACAATGACATGAGTAAATTAATCTATCATGAGGATCAAGAGATCCTGAGGATTTCTTTTACTATTTATGAGGATTACAATAAAGAGTCAATCTTTCTAAAAAAAAAATTTCACCTGATTTCTTTGATCTCCAATGGCCTATGCATCTTCACGATCTTCTTAACTATCTTGAGTTAACAATAATTGTCCATTTCTGCAATAAAATCAAACAATTCAAACCGAAATTCATAAATTATCTAATATCATTCAATAATATTTCTAAAAGACTTTTTAACCATTTTCTTTCCTAATTACTTCAAATAAATCAAAAAGCCAATCAAGAACATATCACAAACCATAGTAATAAGGAGGATATTTGTACCTTTTTCTCAACTCAACAGGGAGTGTAGGGGGGGTTACCCCCCCTACGAGGTCCAGGGGCAAGCGGGCCCCCGACGAGGGTTCGGGGGGATAGCGTTCCCTGACAGGAGTTCGGGGGAGAATCCCCCAATGGAAAAATTGCCTTGTAAATGTATGTTTTAATTTCATAGTAAATCTGGACCGTTCATTATAAGGTCACAGATCTTATGGTAGAAGTTATGTTAGGGTTTTTTTTCCCTATAAGGAAACTCTCTTTTGTGAGGGAAATGTATTGTGGATATGTATCATTGTGAATATTGTATTATGAGTGAGGAGACTGTAAGAGAAGAAGAGGAAGTTACAACGGGTGTGTTGTAGGTTGTATCCCTTCATTTGATGGATAATAATAAAGGAAGAACCTGGAAATTTCTCTAGTGGACGTATCGCACACTGGGTGAACCACGTATATTTTTTCTCTATTGTATTGTGTATCTTATGTGTTTTATTTCTGCATTTGTTTTATTTTATTGCTTTGCGATCCTATTTTTCTAACAATTACCTTGGACGACCTGATCGACTAGTCAAATGCTTATTGGACCACTCACTCAAATACCTTATTCAATTGTCGATTGTTGACTAACCTTCTCTATAAGATCCAAATATGTGATGAACCTACTTAACCTATTGTTTTAACATTCCCCCATCAACACAATTCCCTAAAGATTTAGGAGGTCAAATTTTCTTTCCTAAACAACCCCCTATAATTTTAGCTTCTCAAAGCCTAAGAATAGTGTGAAGTTTCACAAACTTAGCTTCTAATAAAGGATCTTTAAATATATCAAAAACTTCATCATCTATCCTATAACAGATAAGAGACACAATAGTATCATGTACCAACTACCTCAAATAATGAGCATGAAGCTCCACATGCTTTGTCTTACTATGAACAACCAAATTCTTAGCCTACCTATATGGCACTTTTATTATAATAATACACTAGATTCAACTCTTTGATTAGAAATATAAGCTCTCCCAAGAGATTATAAATCCACCCTACCTCCATGCCAACATTAATTGATTCCTGATATTTTTCTTATGTGATCAAAAGAGAGAACATTGTTTTCTTTTTACAAGACCAGACTATGAGTCTAGAGCCAAGATGAAACACATATATAAATGTAGACTTCTTGTCATATCCATATTCGACCCAATATGATTCAATATAGTGACCAATAGTTCACATTATGAAAACAATATTTTTTACCAAGCTTATAGGTACCCTTGATATAATAAACAATTCTCTTTGTAGCCTTCAAGTGACTCTCTCGTGGATACTACATGAAACAAGAGACCACACTAACAACAAAGGAAATGTTATGTTTCCATATGAGTTAGATATATGAGGATCCCAAAAATATACCAATAGAGAGTAAAATTGGTACATTATAGCACATGGTTTAAAATATTCCATTTTGAACCTTTGTAATATATTCAATACATATTGAGGTTGATATAGAAATATACAATCATCCATTTGTAAGCCTAGAAAGAAATGAAACAAACCAAAGTCAATCATCTCAATTTTATCTGGTAATTGTTTCTTCAAACCCAAAATTAAATCAACATTACTTCCATCGATGACAAAATCATCAACATATAATGAAAAAATTAAAGTTTCACCATTTTTCATGTTAAATATAGATACTTTGATTTGAGGGGAAAATTATCATTCTTGTCACACCATTCCCTAGGGGCTTGTTTCAAACCATACAATGATTTCTTCAATCAACAGATAAGATTGCCATATTTCTAAAATCCAAGGGGTTCCTACATATAAATATCCTTGGTGATATCACTATGTAGGAAAGAACTTTTGATATCCATATGATGTACTTCCCAACCAAAATGAGTAGCAAGCGAAAGAATCAATTGAATAAAATTCATCTTTACAACTAGGGAAAAGGTTTCAATGTAGTTAATGTGTTCTTGTTAAGAAAAAACATTTTCCATCAAATGAGTCTTAATCCTTTCAACACTAGCTTTATATGTGAACCTGGTTTTGTAGACCTATCGACACTTCACCACATTCATTCCTTGCAATTGAAGAACTAAGTCCCGTGTTTTAATATTCATCAAGGAATGATACTCTTCATCCACAGTATTCTTCCAATCAAGTTGACCATGTCCATATGCATATGTATAAGGATCACATGCCTCTAACACACGTGCCATTAGGAAAACATTACCACAATAACGTATTGTCTTCCTTGAGTCATTAACATATTTCACATCAGCATCAACAAATTCTTGTCTTAGTCGCCCATATGGAAAGAAAAATCACCTTTTTTGAGGGAATTCCTATACAAAAATCATTGTTACTAAACTGAACATGGGTTCCAAAACTTGTGGTTGAATCTACTTTGAAAGGTCAACTACAAATTAGTTATAGTATAGGATTCAATTGTCCAATCAACAATCCTATGTAATAGTTAGTCAATCTAAAATTATGCAATATTTCCAATGGATCACTACTCAAAAATCCAAAAGAGGAATTCAATAGAGTAATACCTAAGGTTTTCTCATCAAAGAAAAAATTTATCCTACAAATAATCTCTTGTTTTACTAGATTGAACAACATGTAGGCCTTCAATTCTTTAGAGTGTCCCATCATGATACTAGCATGACTCCTAGAGTCTAGTTTCTTTCTATTATCATCTAGAAGATGAGCCCAAAATATGCATCCAATCATTTTGAGGTATCCAATTAAGGTATTTATCTCTCTCCATTTCCCAAAGGGATTCATATCATACACAACATTGGTTGCAATCAAGTTCCAAAGATAATTTAAGCAGTAGACAACTTATGTGCAAAACCTAGCCTATAATCCTTTGGCTTGAAGTCAATATAATGTCATTTCAACCAAGGTTTGAGTATTAATTTCAACATTATTATATTTAGGTGTGTAAGGTAGTAATATCTACCAAGAGATAACATTTTATGACAAGCATATTTGAATACCTTACCCACATATTCTCCTCCACTATCAAATATTAAGCATTTCATAGGTTGACTACATTGTTTCAACTAATTCCCTAATTCCTTGAATTTTTCAAATACTTGGTCCTTATTTTTCAAGAGATATACCCAATTATACCTATTAAATTCATCAATGAAGGTCAAAACATACCTTACATATACTAGTGATGATTTATTTAGGGAACATAGGTCGTTATGGACAAGTTCCAGGTAATTGTTTTCTCTCCAGGCCTTCATGTTTCAAATGAACCCTGGTGATGCTTTTAAATCACACACCCTTCACACATAGAATTATAGGGAACAACCCTAGGAAGTCCAGTAACCATTTCATGTGTTACCATCCACTTCATACTTTAAAAATTTATATGTTCAAGTCTTTCATGCTAAATTTGCTTTGATCATTGGTATTTGCTATGAGTGTAGCAAGACCTAGATATTTTTGGGGAAAGCCATATAACTTATACATTTTTTCCTTAGTATCAAGAGTAGCCTTGCATCAACAACATATTTATTAGGCATATCTCTCACTACAATCTAATCTATTTAAAACTCTACCTTCTTTCTAGTCTGAGTTAGTTGGGGTACAAACAAACAACAAATTGGCACTCAAACTAGATATATGATACACATCAGTGATCACACCATTATGAAATTCAATTTTACCAAAACCACCACCAACAAGAGCATAATCA
>JASDQU010349785.1:0-12243 GCA_032191745.1 Picea mariana
GCGGTCCTATTTTTCTAACACAATGAACCTTTTACGGTCCCGAAGATGCAACCTGGGAACAAGAAGATGTTATGTAGGAAAAGTATTCACATCTCTTTGAGGACTTTTGAAAGTTTTGATTATGCATGTGTATGTAATGCACTAAGGACCATGCATAAATAAGGGGGAGGGGAATGTAATACCCCTAGGTTGTAAATTTAAATATAAATGTGTATATATATTTATATAAGCTGGTGATTTGTTGGTATCAAGTCTTGGATTCAGTTTTGTGCACGCATTCCATAGTTGGTGATTGTGTGAGGATTGTGCATCAAAGAAAGAATGTGCAAATTTCATAGTGTAGTGTGCATCTATGTAAGTGTGTGAGGATGGTGCACTAAAATAATAATGCACACATCCCAGTGTTTTGTGCACACTGGATTAAGCATGCATTTTTGAGGCCAAAGAGCCTTTGTATATATGTTTTTGTTTTGAGGCTGGTGAGCCTAGATGCAAAAGGCCACTACGTTTGTATTGTAAATGTAATCACCCTCAATATTTTTAATATAATCACATCACTGTGCACATAATCAACTCAGACGAAAATAGATGGGGGGATAAACTCTACGAAAAAGGAAAAAGGGGGAGCTTAAGTTAAGGGAACATTTTATTAATATTTACGAAAGTTTAATTTATGGACATGTATTTATCCTAAGTTTCCAAAGGATGGGAATGAGTTTCCAAGTGGATAAAAGTTATCCCTAAAGGTGACAAGTGTCAAGTTATAACCATGCAAATATATATGGTTGGACTTAGTGTAATTCAAGGATTATCACTTCGGGATCATTCAGACGAAATTCCTCTATGAAGAAATACATATTTTGTTGTAACTTACTATCATTTCTTAACTCAGTTCTTGGGAAGAATTTTTACTGTCGAAGAGACGGGTTGTCAGGCACGTGAGCATTCTCTCTAGGTGAGATATTTGTTGTTGAAGAGGCGGGTTGTCAAGTGAGTGAGCATTCTATCCAAGTGAGAGTTTTCTGAGAATTGTTCCCTGGTGCATTGGGAATTAGATACAAGGCTCTGATACTTCTTTTCCAGCTTGTTGTTGAAGCTCTAGAAGGGAAGTGGGGCAATCGAAGCATTATTGAGCAGAGAAGGGGCACACTTCTTGGGGTGGGACATACATGTGGGGAATGAGGGACTGTAGGATAGCTGCAATAGTTGGCACCTTGGACCAAGTATTTTGTTCAATATCATACCATATCCTCGTAATAGGAACCCTTATCCAGCCAACACATGGCCCACTCCTTCAAGTGTTTACCAACTCTATAATAGAGGTTTATGCACTATTTTGAAAAAATAATTAGGGACACATGGAAAAGGGGTAAGTGTTCCTATCCAGGTCTTACAAAAATATTCCCTTTACATGTTACTTAGATACAAGTACATACATTACATACTCCATCATATGGAGACACTAGGTACAAGCTTAGAAAGCAATGACTAGGTACCACTACAATACTTCTCTTAAGTACCAACTCTAGGTAAGATACAAGTTCAAAGTTTTCAAGGACCAATACATTGAATAAAAACATGACATCATATACTTGCTACAAATACAAAGTGTGAATCACATTACAATATGGTCAAGTATGCTTCTATTCATAACAACTCAGAAAATTTACCTTATTTTCCACAATCATCTAACCTTCATTGCTATCACAAGAACTATTACCAGCTTCCCTTGGACCAAAATCTAAGAAACTCTCGGTTGTATTTAGGAAAACATCTCTGCCCTTCTTGTAGCAATCTCACCATTCCCTCTCCAAAATTCAGTCTACAATCAACCCTTGGTTTCTTGAGTGAGAACAATTTTAACTCCCGTGATATCCAACCACTAGTTATTCACTCAAGCAATTCACTTCTATCTCAGAACCAAAGTATCCATGCTTCTCCATTCACTTGTATCACTTTTATCTTGAACAACATACCAGTTGTGAACTAACCATACCTTTGGGACGAACACTAGTACCACATAGATTCACTAAGAACCTATTGTACTCTAGGGCCTAACATTAACTTGATTGTAAAGATTGTGCAGCTAACCATCCTATGGACATGTTTTCATCTACCAAGACACCCAAGTACCCAATCATGATGCCTACTAGTTTTTTAGGAAGATAGTCTGGATACAAGATGTAACCAAGTCAATCTTACATTCTCTACACGTTCCAATGAGGACCTATAGTGCAACATTCATCAAACAATATTTCATGAAGAAATAGTTGGAGGTAACAAAACATGCAACTATAATTCCCTTCTAATCAAAATATAGTCTATCAAGTAGAATAAGGAATGAAATTTACATCACAAAGTATTTTCATGTAGGACTACAAAACATTAGCAAGAGAAAATGACACACATGACGAAAAGATTTTCTTCCTCCTTTGGAATCATGCAGATACTTGGTGTCTTCGTATAGATTTTCTACATCTATGTTCAATCTTTGTCTTGGATCTCCATACCTCCCATGTCATTTGTTAGAGTCGTTAATTCTAAAAAAATAACTTCACTATCATATTGAGTTAGCTATATTCAATAGGTTTGTTAACTCCAATGAATCCAAGAATTAAAAATTACAAAGATAAACTCCGAACATTACCGATACTTTAAAGACATTTTAACGAGAACCATCACATGTCTACACCAATATCTATAAGCAACATTTGGTCCAATCATCTAATCATGTTGTTGAAAAAGTGGCTTTGGAGTATACTAAAGTCTGCTTCCCTACAGCAGGTGCTCGAGAGTAGAACAATTAGCCTCTTTGCATCAGGTTGGAATAACTGGTGGAAGTGCAAAAAGTGATGAGGTTGGAGATAAATGGAAACGTTGAGACTAATACCTCCACCACCCTATCAGTTCGGGTTGGGGACCAACATGACCAATTACACATAGTGGCTAATCATAGGGCTCAAATGGATCAAATTCCCCCATGAATATTCTACATCCTCCAACCTCAACATCCACCATGCAACCATGGAAAAACTATTCACTGCACAAGGCATCCCCTTGTGGACTTTTGTCCAGTATGTCATAGAGTGGAAAAAATCGTTTCCTAATATTGGACCTTCTACACCAAGATCAACCCTTGTTGGACCTTTTGCACCAGGATCAAGAACGACTCATCTCATAGCTCATTGACCATTTCTCTCATATACCATGGTACTACAATGTTTCCCATCTATTCTCTGACAATAGGGAGCTCCATTCTGGACTTGAATTTCATTGGGAACAACATCATCGAGATCTCGTTGCTTGGCATTTCCAATGCCAAAATTCTTTCCCTCCATGGGTCTACGGTCGCCACTTCAAAACTAGTGCACTTCTTGATCTTTCCATCCTCATTTGATTTTTATTTGATTTGATTCAATCTTTCTACATATATGAGAAAGAACTTTAGCACAGGCTTTTGTAAGCTACCAAATGTAATATAATATGAAGAAACATGAATATTTAACAGATATCAATGGAACAACAAAATATGAGAAGAACAACACCAAAAATAATACCTTTATTCAAAGAAATAAATGCTCACTTGCCTCTTCTAGGGGGAGACCTCCAACAGAGAAAAGATTTATTACAATAATTCTCAAAACAAGATTTTGCATGCATCCTACTCTTATTTATACTAATTATATATTCTAAAGAACATTCTAGAGGAAGATCTTTCTAGAATTAGAAGCTTCTATTAGGTCTTCTTACATTGACTTGTTCACATTTATTAAATAGGCCTTACTAACTAATGTCATCCTTTATTACCTGGAAAATATATTTAGGCCTTATTAACTAATGTCAGCAATTTATTACATGGAAAATATATTATTCTATCTATGTGAGGGCTTAGGTCCCTAACATGCCATCCCCCTTGAAAAAGAGACTTGTCCTCAAGGCTTAAGATGAGGAAACTATTACATAATGGTAGTTGGTTCCCAGGTGGCATCTTCTGGTGGATTATCCTTACATTGAATCAAAACTTCCTTGATGGTGCATTGATTGAGTTGACACTATCTCTAGTCCAATATGGCTTGTGGCTACAACCAAATGGAACCTTCTTCATCCAACTCTGGTAAGCTGGTCTGGGTGTGGCATTTGGTGCCAATCACTTTCTTCATGCATGAAACATGAAAAAAATGATGTTTCTTGGAGTGATTGGTAAAAGCTAACTGATAAGCCACTGGTCCTGTGCATTTGATAATAGTATAAGGACCATAAAATTTTGGTGCAAGTTTCTGAGACTGTTGGGATTTGAGTGAAGTCTTTTTGTATGTTTGGAGGTGGAGAAACACATTATCCCCTTCAAAAAATTGACATTCAGAATGACCCTGATCTTCCTGTTGCTTCATGCAATTTTGAGCCATTACAAAATTATCTTTGAGACTACAAAGATTGCTCATGCAGATGGTAAGATTGTGATCAACCTCTTAAGCCTTGGAGACACCTGACATGTATGGGAGAACATATGGTGGCTTCTATATGTGGACTTCTTCAAATGGAGTCATGGGAATGGCGGTATGATAAGAGGAGTTGTAGCACCATTCAGCTAGGGGTAACCAATGAACCCACTGCTTATGTTTGGCCATCAGTCTGGGGATGATAAGTTGTGCTAAGATGCAATTGAGTTCCCTAGATCCTGAATAGTTCTTGCCAAAAAATGTTGGTAAAAGTGGGATCATGATTAGAAACAATAGAATGAGGCATTCCATGGAGTTATCCATAAAAATTTGAGACATTGTGGATGTTTTGAACGGGTGTTGAAGAGCACAGCAATGAGCATATTTGAAAAGACAATCCACTACCACCATCATGACTGACTTATTTCCTAATTTGGGTAAGCCAACAATGAAATCCATGGAAATATCCATCCAAATAGTAGGTAGAAGCGAAAGTGGTTGGAGTGTACCAAGAGGTTTGAAATTCACACCCTTATTGTGTTGACATGTATCACATTCGGCTACAAAGGCGTTGATGTATTGTTTCATACCATCCTAGAAGAAAGATCATTTGACCCATTCATAAGTTTTGGTAAAACCTGAATGGCCTGTTGTAGGTGATGCGTGAAACTCGGAGAGAATATTGGGTTTAAGGGTTGATTGTTTGTTTAAATACAAGCGACCTTTATTAGTGAAACTCTTCATTGTTCCAAGATTACCTTGGACAAGTGTGTGGATCCTGTTGAATTTTTTGGATTAAGGCGAAAATTTTGGGGTCTTAAAAACATTCCTGTTGAACAACCTGAAGCCATTCTGCTGCAATGAATGAGAGGGAAAAGAGAAACCCTTTGTCTTCATGTTTCCTAGAGAGAGCATCAACCACCACATTTTATTTTCCCTTCTTGTAAACAATATCATAATCATATCCAAATATCTTGGTCACCCATTTTTGTTGCTTCGGGGATGAAATTTGTTGTTCCAAGAAGTACTTGAGGCTTTGATGATCTGTTTTAATTTGGAATCGTTGTCCCAATAGATAAGGGTGTCAGAGATCCACTACATGAAAAATAGCCAACATTTCCTTTGCATAAGTCGATTGGACCAAATGTCGGTCTGACAACTGTTTGCTGGTGAAAGCCAAAGGTCTTCCATATTGCATGAGGACTTCCTCGATTCCTCTCTCGAATGCATCACATTTCGGAACAAAGGTCTTGGTGAAGTCGGGTAGGGCCAATACAGGAGTAGTGCACATAGTTTCTTTCAAGTCTTGGAAGGATTGGTTAGTTGTTGGAGTCCAACTAAAAGCATTCTTTCTAAGGAGAGTTGTGAGAGGAGCCACAATTTTTCCATAATTCTGAATAAACTTGCGATAATAGCTCGTGAAACCCAGGAAACCACATAGACTTTTAAGACTTTTAGGGCTAGGCCAATTCTGCATAGCTTCAATTTTCTTGGGATCCACCCTTACACCATCCTTGCCAACAATATGACCCATGTACTCAACTTCAGAGGTGCCAAAAGAACATTTAGACTATTTAAGCAAATGTTGGTTCTTGGAGAGGAGATGGAGAACTTGATCTACATGGGTGAGATGGGTTGGCCATGTTTTACTATAGATGATAATATCATCAAATAAAACTAACATAAAGTGATAGAGGAAAATATGAAAGACATGATTCATGAGACTTTGAAAAGTGGAGGGGGAATTACAGAGACTGAAGGGCATGACCAAGAACTCATAGTGGCCATTATGAGTGCGAAATACAGTCTTGTGGATGCCTTCCTATTTCATATGTATCTGGTGGTATCTCAAATGTAGGTCAAGTTTGGTAAAGTATTAAGCCCCACTGAGCTCATACAAAAGGTCATCTATAATAGGAATGAGAAATTTTTCCTTGATCGTAAGTTTGTTAAGGGCGTGAAAATAAAGACACATGTGCCAAGTTCCTTCCTTGTTGAGGACCATGGTAATAGGGGAAGAATAGGGCATGGTACTAGGACAGATAACACCCACTTCTAACAATTCTTGGACAATTTTATCAATTTCATTGTTTTTAGCAAAGGGATGATGATAAGGGAAAACATTGAGAGGAAGATTGCTTGAGATTAAAGGAATGGAATGGTCATGGTCTCCCCAGGAGAGGGGAAGGCCTTGAGGACTTTGGAAAATAGTGGGATGGAGGGAAAGGATCGATTGAAGGTTAGGGTTTACTGGGGTGTCTTAACTAATTGAATGGAATGGAGTTGGGAAATGATGCCAAAATGACCTTTTTTGACTAACTTTTCCATGTGGTGGGAACTGATGATCTCCGAAGACCATGTTGCAATGCCTTGGAATTTATATTGTTTTCCTTCTTATTGAAATTGCATGGTTAATTCCTTAAAATCCATGGTGATGGAGCCAAGAGTGTGTAACCATTCAACAACAAGAACAATGTCACAACCACCCATGTCAATATCAAACATGTGATATTTTAGGTTATATTGACCAATTTGTATGCTCACATTTTCACAACAGCCCTCACATTTCATGGAACCACCATTGGCAATCATGATTTGAAAATTGTTGACAACAAAGATATAGAAATTTACTTCTTGGGAAAGGCGACAATGAATGGAATTATGAGTGTTTCCACTATCAACTAGGATGATGACTTTCTTATGCTTAATGTAACCAATCAATTTGAGGGTTTGGGAAGAAAAAAAACCTATGAGAACATTCAATGAAATTAGTGGTTCAACTTCAGGAGGATCAGAGGGCGGTCTATGATCATTTGTTTTGGGTAGATTTTCTTCAAGTGAAACCTCAATCTCTTCATTAGAAACATCCTCTAAAATGGACATAAATAATTTTTGTTGTTTACACTTGTGCCCGGGAAAGTATTTATCATCACAATTGTAGCAAAGACCCTTGAGTTGAAATTCATCCATTTATTCTCGTGCTAATTGTTGGACCTTGAGAGGAAGGGCCTAAGGAGCAGGGATGGGGGGTTTTAGGCGGGGAACAAAAGTGGTTTTTCTTCTCTAGGCCAAGGTGACCTGTTGTGCCTCCTTGGCATGTTTAGTTGCTTTCAACCAAGTATGGGGATGAACCATGATGACCTGGGCTTAGATTTCATTCTTGAGGCCATTGATAAAGAATTCCCAGAAGAAGGCATATGCCATTGCCTCCATTTGAAAAGCTAAGTGCTCAAAGGTAGAAATAAAATCTTCCACTGTGCCAGACTATTTTAACTTGGTCAGACGTCCTAAATGGTGAGTGTATGTATCAAAGCATTCATACAACTTGGCAAAAAACTATTTCCAAGAAACATACCCTTAGCGTGCATTAAGGCACCATTTCCACCATTTCCATTGTTCTAGATCCAAATAGAGAATGTTGTAATGAAGCTTGGTCAACTCATCAATAATTCCATGGAGGGAGAAATAGTGTTTCATCTGAGTAACCCGGGCTTGTGGATCTGAGCCATCAAATTTGTGCACCTCGACTCGAGGAATATGGTGGTCATGAGGTAGGGAGTTGGAATGAGGCTGCAGAGGTTAGTTGGAGTCAATATCTTCATTATAGAGAGGTGGGTCAGAGGAGGAAGGGCCCTTAAATGTTTTCATGAATTGTTGGAGAGTGGAATTGACTTCAACAATTTGGTTATTGATTTGTTCTTGGATGTGGTCCATTTTAACATGAATGATAGGAATGTAAATATGCACTTTGGCCTGAAGGGAAGTAAGGTCAGTGCTCAATTTTTGATTGGTTTCTTTTTGGTGGGTGGGAGCCATGAGGGAATGATGGATGGGTCCATGGACAAAGAAGAAGATAAGTGATATATACCACTATGATCAGGGAAATGAGAGGAAACCAATGGGATAAATGGGAAATAAGGGTTTCAGGAAGGGTATGGGTCCATAGGGTAGAAAAAAGGTTAACAATGATAGGTATCACAATGATCAAAGAAAAAAGATGAATTTTATGAGATAGGTCTCAAATAAGGGTGCAAACAGAACTCAATTTTTTTTTTACTCAATGATTTTAGGGGCTAAATTTCGCTCATGGGCTAATTTTCCATGGTTTTTCCAAAAATGAGATTCGCTATTTTAAAAATGATTCGCCCAAATTCTATAGGATAAAATTATTTTACCTTAAAAATCGCCAAAATTTTATAAAAACTATATAAAATCCTTAGAAATTTGAATATTTTTACAAAAGTATCGCCAATGATTTATAATTGGCATATGAAGGATTAGTAAGATTCGCCAAGGTTTCTACATTTTAAAATAAATTTCCATCCTTAAAATCATCCATGGTTATGCTCCGATCTAAATAATACTATAGTGTCAAAATTCCCAAATTCTTAACAGGAAAAAAGTGTAGTAATTTCGCAACTAGAAAACAAGAGGCAAGGTTGCACAACAATAGATCTTGTATGTTCCTTTTCTATTCAGTTTTCATCCCAAGGGTCAGGGTTTTCAGGGTTCCTACAGACAAGGGTTTTCCCTTGCTATATCTCTCTAATATACGTGCAGGGTCAAATATTAGTACTAGACCCAATATCTTAGGGCTCCAACTAAAGAGTCTAGACCGTACCCTTAGCCGTACTACCCGACATAGATGATTTTAGGGGCTAAATTTCGCTCATGGGCTAATTTTCCATGGTTTTTCCAAAAAAGAGATTCGCTATTTTAAAAACGATTAGCCCAAATTCTATAGCATAAAATTATTTTACCTTTAAAATCGCCAAAATTTTATAAAAAACTATACAAAATCCTTAGAAATTTGAATATTTTTACAAAAAATATCGCCAAACATTTATAGTTGGCATATGAAGGATTAGTAATATTTGCCAAGGTTTCTACATTTTAAAATAAACTTCCATCCTTAAAATCATCCCTGCTACCCGATTACCCAGGTACTAGAAAGTATCTTCCCAAGTGTTGTTCTCAGTGGCACTATAGCAACCAGGCGGTCGATCGATTGATATATGGATGGTTTCAGGATACCTAGGGGGGCTCCCAATATACTAGAGGTACTTGGAAGAGAAAGTTTGTATACATGTGTTGTCTAATGCGCCACCACTCGAAGGGGTTACAAAGGTGTCCAAAAATGTGAGCTTAAAAACCTCTTGTATTTCTCATGTGTATGCTTCCTTGACTATGGATTTATGTGTTGAATGACATATCAATGTAGTTTAAAGATGTTAGAACGCGTCTCTACCCTGAAAAAATTTAAACCCGTAATTCTTGCCAAGGAAAGTGCTCTGATACCACTTGTAAGGTACCATATGTAATATAATATGCAGAAACATGAATATTTAATAGATATCAATGGAACAACAAAATATGAGAAGAGCGACACTAGAAATAATACCTTTATTCAAAGAAAGAAATGTTCACTTGTCTCTTCAAGGGGGAAACCTCCAGCAGAGTAGAGCTCTATTACAATAATTTTCAAGACAAGATGTATCATGCCTCCTACCCTTATTTATACTAATTCTATCTTCTAAAGAACATTCTAGAGGAAGATCTTTCTAGAATTGGAAGCTTCTATTAGGTATTCTTACATTGACTTGTTCACATTTATTAAATAGGCCTTACTAACTAATGTCAACCTTTATTACTTGGAAAATATATTTAGGCCTTATTAACTAATGTTGGCCTTTATTACATGGAAAATATATTATTCTATCTACATGAGGGGTTGGGTCCTTAACAACTTCATTTGTGGTAGAATTTTGATTGGTTTTGACTCTGTATATGCCATTTCGCCTCCTCTTGCCAACATCTTTTCTCCATGGATTCCATACACACTCAAATTCCTCTGTAGGAACCAATGTATAAATATGCAAAGATGTTTCTTTGCACAATGATAACAATTCCCCCAAACTCTTGACGACGACTCCTTCCTTTAGGCACTATGCGGCCCTCTTCTGCACGTTTACTGCTGATGTTCAAGAAACTATTTCCCTTCTTTGATTGGCCACTCTCTTTTATGCATGCGGCACATGGCCCTCTCTCTAACAAATTCTTTATCATGGAAGTTCCCTTATAGAAACATCTCATCTCCCTATGGATATGATGAACAAAAAAATCATAATTCTACAAATAAATCATAGCAATCTCTCACAAAACAATCTAATTTTCTATGCTAATATACTACTACAATAGATTAACATTTTATCTTTCGCATGTTCCTAGGCCTCCTCGTGAAGGAGTCAAGCTGAGTCTGATCTGATGCCATGTAAGTAAATGGGAAAGTAGACATTATTACACACACCAAAAATTGTGTTGAGCACTCTATTAAATCAATGTAATAGTATACATATAAATACATCAAACTTTGGATTAAGATAGATACACTATCTTAATCACATTAATAACGAGTTGATAGAATATCTCAACCACACATAAATCTAGTTGGTAACAAGTTGGGGAGAATCTCTCAAATCCAACTAGATCTAACAACCTCCTAAAAACTTGGTAATAAACTCTTTACCTAACTCTACCCAATAATCACCCATAATCATAACAAGAAGTTAATAATTCCAACACTCCATAATAAAGAGATGTAAAGTAATACACTCCATAATAAAACATTTCAGAATATTGTAAAATCCGTTGTGACAAACTCCTACTAAATTTAAACCAAGAATTTTACCATTTAAATTTTGCAAAAAAAAGGTATAGTTCCATAGCTAATTATACTTCACACCCAACTCCACTCCACTAAGATTTTGCAAGTTAACTCCATTGACAACTTTCAATGGCAACTTCCATGCCTTCTCTCTGCCTCAGCTTTGTATTATCTATTGTTGTGTTATTTCTCACAACACATCATTATGAAAAATAATCTCTTATGTAGTGTAGGAGGAGAAGACCTCTGACACCTTGGTGTTGTTAAAGTTTCAGAAATAATGTCCAGAAAATGCAAAAGTGCCAAGGAGACATTATTAAACTACAAATTATTAGGAGCATCAAATGGATTTGTATTGGTGAGAATGAGCAATAGAACTTATGGGTTCCCTCTTCTTCTCCTTGTTTTTCTAGTTTTCGTCATTGCAGCAACAACCGCCTTATATCTCATCTTCCAAGGTATATAATCATGATCTTCTTATGATTGTGCAATTCTTGAATGTTGATCTTGTTGATATTATGGTAGTTGTGGGAGGTATTAGCCTCTATATGTACCTTTGGCTAGAATAGAATATTCCCGAAGAAAGGGAAACCCTAAACAGATCTGAAAAAACCCTAGAAAACAAGTCAACTAAGTAAAAGAATTAATATTAAAGTATTATCCTCTAAAAGGACAAGTTGGCCCAGACAAGTGACAAGAACCACTATAAATAAGAGATGATCTAATTCATTTGCATACACTTACTTCACTCACTCTCTCAGTCAAGGATAGTGCAAGTTTGGAGCTACAACTACAAGATAAGAAGGTGGATACTCTGGAATGTTTCTTGGTCTCTCTCTCTAGCGCCATCTAGCCTAAAATGTGCACCCTATCTTCTAGTATCCCTTGGTGGTATTCTTGGTGATATTCTTGGTGGTATTCTTGGTAACTGCAACTGCAACTGATGCAACTGAGTATTGTTCTTGTTCTAAGGCTTTGGGACTTTCTGTCTGGTGAGCTATCTTTGGAGAAAGATGCACTCTCTTGGTTATATGTTGGTTCTAGTGTTGCTTCCAAAATCATTCTATCTAGCAAAGGTTATGGTGCTTGGGGGTGGTTGTGTGCCTATGGTTGGGTGACAATAGTGATATTGTCTATGGT
>JASDQU010349789.1:0-12243 GCA_032191745.1 Picea mariana
GCAACATCTATATTCTTCAATCTAGACAAGATATTCTTACTATTGCATTATATGTTTATGATTTGATCTATACAAGGAATAATATTGATTTGTTTTAGAAACTTAAGTCACATATGATTTTTGAATTTATGATGATAGATCTTGGTGAGTTGCATAATTTCTTGGGCATTGAAGTATGGAAAAAGGAAGACAACATTTTCATGTCACAAACCAAGTATACTTGGGATATTTCAAAGAAGTTTGACATGATGAGTTGTAAACTAGCCACAACTCCTTTGGAAGTTGGGTTGAAGTTATATGGATATGATGACTCCAATCAAATTGATGTTACTCTATATCATCAATTGGTTGGAATTTTGATCTACTTAACTACAACACGACCAGATATATATTTTGCAATCAACATGGTATCGATATTTATGTTAGATCCCTAGAAAATACACTAGAAAGTAGCTAAAAGAGTTATGAGGTATCTTCAAGGTACAATTACGTATGGTTTGGTATATAGATCTACAAAGGAATTCAAATTTATCGGCTATACAAATCCATATTGGGAAAGATGAATGGATGACAGAAAGTCAACTTCAAGGTATACATTCAACACGGGTTCAACAACAGTTGCTTGGAATTTAAAAAATCAACCTTTCGTTTCTCTCTCCGCAACAAAATCAAGGTACAAAGAAACAACAACAAAACAACTTGTTATGCAGTGTGGTTAATATTAATTTGGAGGATCTACATGAGTCATAGGAACAACCTACACAGTTGATTTATGATAATCAAAGTGCTATTTTTATTCTAAGAATCCTTTTTTTCATAAGAAGACCAAGCACATTGATATACAATATCATTTTGTTCAAGATTTGGTTCAACTAGGTGTGATCAAGATTATGTATTGCACTACAAAAGAGTAGGTTGCATATATTTTCACGAAGTCTCTCCCAAATAAAAAGTTTTACAAATTCAAAGAAGATCTTGGAATATTTCCAAATAATCATTATGGGGGATAAATTTTTGGTTAATGACTCATTTGAATTGTTCTAGATATATTTGTTGTTAATGTTGTTATATCTCGAAGGTTTATTTTGAGGATGAGATAATATTAGTTGAGTCATTTGTGGAGATATTGTTGAGTGATTTGTGAAGCTAATCATTTTGTGTGATATATCTTAAACATGTATAAATATTTTTCTTAATAATGAAATTTTTTGAACTAGTGTACGTGGTTGTTGAATCTGTGTTGCTCCATTAATGTTGGTTATTGTTTTTCTTAAGTTCATGTCTACATTTTTAAAAGGATATTTCCATAAAAGTTAGTGAATTCATTGATTGGGTAGAAACATATATCTAAATTTCCATATATGTATTTTTTTTTTTATGTATATGTATGTATTGATATATGTGTGCATACATACACACTAAACATTGTTTAAATTTGATTTTTTTTTACACATGTATCTTGAAGTTTCTTTAAATAAAATTATGTTTTTTACATGTTGTAAATTTCGTTTTTTATTACTCTAGATTGTCAAACCCCGAGGTGCCATGTGTGGATCATACTAGTTCGATCCCAAACCCACCCATCAAACCAACCAATATGAAAATAGAGTTAAATATTCAATTTATATATATATAGTTTGTTACTTGAACTTGCAAACTACTAGGCCACTTACATTTTACAGCATGGATCCCCTTACATTTTAATGAAATTTTAAGCTAGAGATATAGATCATGAGATCAACAAGATATAGATCATGAGATCAACAAGGAGGTAATAAGTACACAATATCCATAGACGAAATAGCTATCATTATTTAAAGTGTAATGTTTGAAACTCCACACTTTAAAGAATATTTTTTGAGTTCAAGAAACTTTTTCACAAATTTATATTAACTTTCATTATCACTCTTTCAAGCCATATAAGATCGTGACTTGGTGGAAACTAAGGCCAAAGGTGATGGTGAGGTTGATGTTTAGTTTTGATTGTCATCTAATGAATTTTATTTTTTATTTATTTTTGAGACCATTAATTATTTAAACCCATAGAATATAAATTTTGAACTATTTTTTATATCTAATGTACAATGAACTTGATTATTTTCTAGTTATTCTTACATGAATAGTTGAAATTTGATTTGTGTAGATGTATACATGATGTAAATGGTTGAAATTAGCAGTTTCTTTCTCTTTTATTGACATACATGTAATAAATATGTAGATTATTTTTGTACCTGGATATATATATATATATAGAATTTGATGATTTTCTATTTATGTCTATATGAGTAGTTGAAATTTGATTTATGTAGATGTATACACATTGTAAGTGGTTGAAATTAGTGGTTTTCTTTTTTTTCTTTACATACATGTGATAAATGTGTACATTATTTTTGTATTTAAACAAATATTTCTCTTTCTCTCTCACACACACAACATGTAATTTAATGTACATCTCATATCCCAAGTAATAGTTAAATTAGAGATCGTGATGCAAAATAATCTTTGCATAAACCAAAAACATTTCAATTTCAAGTTAGTAAATTGTGGGGTGAAATAAGTGTTGCAACTCCCATTGTTATAACACTAGTGCTGAAAGTGCAACAACACCAGTGTTGTTACTCATGTTGTTGTGACACTAGTGTTATAACTCGTTTTAGCACCAGAAGTCACCTTTGGATTGCGGCAGAGGTAAGCCCAATACCCATCAGTTTGTATGTCACAATGAATAAATTTAAGGGTGGTCTAATGGACACAGTCTCAAGATTATATTTCTTTAACTCGGAAAAATGGGTTTGCATACATAGACAAGTGAGGTCTTAGTCTAACTTCAGTCAGTGATTTGATGCATAGTGGTGAGTAGGGGGAAGAACCTAAAGAATACGAAGTGGTATGTTGTGGATGTCTGGTCTTTCGGAAGCCAAAGGAGAAGAGAACTCAAAAGACAAGATCTTCTTGTCTCAGAGCTATAGGGAACTTAATGAAATTATCATGAACTGAAATCAATCATACATCACAATTCAATGGTAATCGCCCGACTAAATCGTCCATGCCTAGGTCATTCAGTGTTGGAAGGAAAGAAACATAGGGAACAGATTAAAACCAACAACGATGTCAATGTGATCAAACATACATCACACAAACACAACTATCCTCGACTGGATCTTCCATGCCCGAGTGTTCTAATATAGCCGTTACAAAGAGATGAAAAGGAAACTAAATTTCATTAGACAAGAAGTCTCAAATACATAACATAACAAGAGAACCAGAGGCTTTTACTAAATCTTTACAATCAGGAGCTCTGCTCAGCCATCGACACTTACAAAATATAAAACATTAGTATATATACTTAGAACTACTAACATCCCCCAGGGACATAATTGGACCCCTGCATTCAAAGCTTTGTGTTTCTTCTCCTTCTGTGAGACTGCACAGGCTTTCCTTTGTCAGACGCAAATCTAAGACATTATGGGTTTTGCAAGAAAATTTCATGACAAGGTGACCTTGGGATAACAACCCACCTTCACGACTGGTGCTTCCATGCTTCATATTTATGGTTGAAACGAGGTTTCAAACACCTTCTTCAGCTTCATTAACTACCCTTATTGGGATCGGAACGACCCCAGACGTCAGCTTCATTAACTGCCTTCCTTTGTTGTTAATACAAATGCTCTTGACCCCTTTGGCATGGCTCTTTTCAACCACCCCATGTGACTACGGGCCGTGACGTCATGCTTGTCCCACATGATGTTTCAGGGTTTCTCATTTTGGTAGTTTTCACCCCACCTTGGCTTCAATATCATGATGCCCGAAATCGCGAAACGGTCATTGAGATAAGCAACTAGACTCGCTTCAAAATGGACGGCCACGATCATTCCCTTGACAATATGAAATGTCGACTATGTGACGAGCACTAGCCCCTTTTCCTGGACCTTTTTCCTTTGTGACCAGGCACTAGGACCATCAGCCCAATTTCTGGGAGCTTTCACGATTTCGCGTTTCAAGAGAAAGAGATGTTGCTACTGGGAAAGCTCCGATTCGTGAAATCACAAAATCGATATTTCGCATTTCAGGGCTTCAGGCTATGGGTGCGCTTATCAATGAGAACCCTGAACTCCTGATTTATGAAATCACCGAAGTCAAATCAATGACCCTTTGCTTCTCACAAATGCGACCTAGATCTTCCCCTTCGTGAATCGGGATTTCATGATCCTTGATACATAATCTCTCAACATTTGAAATCTCGATTCCTGTGCTCTCTTGATTCCATATAAGCCCACTCTGCTGCAGCCTGCAATAATGAAGACTTGGATGACACGTCTAGGAATTGGGAAAAAACAAAGACTTAGTAATAGAGGCAAAAAGAGAAGTAATCGACCATAGGGGGAACAGAAAAGCTCAGGGCCGATATCTCTCAGGAAAATTTCGACAAGGAAAACCAGTTGACCAAAGGATGAAAGAAAACAACAAAGGAAAATATATGCTGGGAGGATAAATCTATGATCAGGTCTACACAAAATGGGGGAAAAGACAAGAAAAATCACAAACATAGGCCAAAATCACCATCCACCAGAACATGGCAAACTTAATCGCTAACATTTGGCTCCACGGGGGATAGCATGCTCCCTGCGAGCTGCCAAGAACGCGCAACTCCAATGCCTTTCTTTGGGTTATGGAGTCTCCTATTTAAAACAATAATAAACATAAAACCAGAATGATATTTACAATTGTGGGATGTCGACTACGACTTTTAAACAAAAAACCTTTTCGGGAAGTGCCCATTTACAAGGCCAGCAAAAACTTCACCACCCTCCAGATTCTGCAACCTATAAGTATTATTGGGAAATGTCTTACAAATATTGAAGGGTCTGATCCAAAGGGCCTTAAATTTACCATGCTTTCCCTTCTCTTGTCTGGATGCATCCCATTTGAGCACTAGCTCTCCTAGCCGAAAATCCTCTTTTATTCTCTCCCTGTCAAAGGCCTGCTTGATTTTCTATTGAAGGCCATGTTCTCTATCCATCACTTGCTCTCTAGTCTATTGTACTTCTACCAACTGATGAATCCTCCTGATCATATCATCGGGCTCTTCCAGGCAGTCTTGGAATAACTTTGCTACTGGAAAGGCGAGCTAAGAGGGAAAAATTGCTTCAGTCCCATATACAAGATGGAAAGGAGAGATGCCCAGGGACCATTTAGTTGTCACTCTATCATCCCACAAAGAAAATTTGATCTTTGAATCCCATGCTTTCTTGTTGTCCTCTAACAGTCTTTTGATTATTTTGATGAGGCTTTTGTTACAGGACTCTGCTAATCCATTTCCTTGTGGACAGTAGGGGGTAGAGTGGATCAACGCAATTCTAAACTACTCACATAATCATATCAATGGTTCATCTTTGAAAGATGTAGTGTTATCAGTGACAATTATGCTTGAATAGACAAACCTTGCTATGATATCCTCTAGGAAGATGATGATTACCTTTTGGGACGTGTTCCTTGTGGGGATAGCTTCTATCCACTTGGTAAAACAATATGTGGCCGTTAGGATCCATCTATGTTGACTGCTAGATGAAGGATGAATCTCCCTAATGAAGTCTAGGCCCCACTATTGGAAGGGCCCTGAAGAAATCACAGGTTTCAATGGAAGGGGCTTTAGCTGTTGCTTTCCTGAGAATTTCTGACATTTAGCACAGGCTCTGACTTTTGTGAAAACATCAGTGAATAGAGTGGGCCAGAAATAACCAGCCCTGAGAATATTTTGAGTCGTCATTTTCCAGAAGTGATTCCCCCCACATGAACTATCGTGAAAGTTTGACATAATCCTTTGTTCTTCATGTGGGTCTAAACATCTCAGAAGTACCCCCAAGGGGTATTTCCAATATAATTTTTTACCAACAAGGTAGTATTTAGTGGCTTTGAGCTTTAAATCTCTTGCCTTGTTCCTTTGCATGTCATCAGGGGGGCCGAAACTCTTGTAGAAAATATATGACATCCTTGTACCAAGGGCATCCTGCTAATGGGGGTTCTGCCTGAGCATTTGTATCATATGGTTTAGCCTTCTAATTTTCTGAGCATTCGTTGATGAAGCTTACCCCCAAGGATTTTCAATTAGATTCGGCCAATAGTCTGGCTAAAACTTGACCTTTAATAAATTTGATGGGCTTTATCTCTAGGTCAAATTCAAGAATTTTGGCAATCCATCGGCTCCTCCTTCCATCTATGTCCGGTTGAATGAGAATTTCCTTCACGATAGTTGAAGGGACATATGCAGTGATTTTTGATTGCATGACATAGACTCTGGAAGCCTTGAGAGTTTTAACTAAAGAGTAGGCCTTATCTTCCATCATGTCATATTTTACCTCAGCATCTCTCAATGCCCGACTGAAAAAGGAGATGCGCTGCTCCAACCCTTCAACATTTTTCTGTAACAGAACAATCGCTACAATGTCAAATGAAGAAAATGAGAAAATAAATAAATCCTTTGAGTAATCGGGATTGATAAGCACAAGTGCCTCAGTCAAGGCCTTCTTTATTAGATCAAAGGAATTTTGAGACTCAATAGTCCATTTAACTTCATTTCCCTTCTTCAACATGGTTGTTATAATCTTTTCCATCTCAGCAAAATTGGAAGCAAACCTCCTCATAAAATTAATTTTTCCCAAGAAAGATTGGACTTCTTTCTTAGATCTTGGGAGTGACAAGGTTTGAATTTATTCAACTCATCTAGGATCAATCTTGACTCCTTCGACTAATATTATGTGGCCCAACAACTTTCCCTCCTTCATGGAAAACATAGATTTTTGGGGATTTAAGGAGAGACCAAACTTTCTACATTTCAGGAACACCCTTCTCAAATTCTCACAGTGCTCTCTATCAGAACTAGAGAAAACTATAATGTCATCCAGATAGATGACCATGAACTTGTCCCTTTCTCCAATGAAATATATATCCATTGCTCGCTGAAAGGTCACCCCTGCGTTCATCAATCCAAAGGGAATTTTGGCATACATGAACATACCCCAAGGAGTGGTGAAGGTCATTTTTTCTCTGTCCTCAGGTAGGAACGAGATATGATTGTAGCTTGAAAATCCATCAATCATGGATATCCTTGATGCACCAGTTACCCTTTATAATATGTGTTTCATCTTAGGCAAGGGGTAGTTGTCTTTCTTTGAGTCCTTGTTCAGGTTTCTGAAATCGACACAATGTCTGATTTCCCCACTCTTCTTCCTTACTAGGACCAGGTTGGCCACTCACTCTGAATATCTCAAGGGTACGATGATTTGGGCATCCAATAGCTTCTTTACCTCTCTTTCCATAATAGGCAACGACATAGGGTTTATCTATCTTAATTTCTACCTAAATGGTTTGGCCTCCTCTTTCAGTGGAATCTTATGTTCAATGACAGTTGTTTCATATGTTCTAAGGTCTTCATAGGTCCAAGAAAATACATCAGAAAATTCCTTTAATAACTCAACATACTCGGCCCTCTTCTTTCCTGTCAAGCTGCTTGACAATTTGACAAACTTTGGCTCCTTCTCTGTGCCAATGTTGCACTATGTTGCATCAACATCATCATTTGAGATTTTACCCTTCTCTGCCACATCATTTTTTTCAAATAATCTTTCCAAAGGAACCATTCCTTTTGGAATGTGATTGTTGGGCAATTGAACAATATGATGGTCTTAAATTTTGTTCAGAAATGCATCAGTATGAGAATTTATTTCAGGATCAGGATCTTGATCAATATGTAATGATGAAAACTCATCAACAGTCTCTAGGAATGTTTTGATTTCAAGATCATGTTCAAACACTTTCCAATGCTTGACATTGTTAGGTACAGAGGGACTATATCTCACTTCTACATCGTACCTGAGTTTAGGTGGAAGAGGAACTCTAAATTTGCTTGCTAAAATAAACACGGTGTTTTCTCCTCTTGGATTAAATGATATGTTGAAATCTAGGAAAAAAATGTCAATGAGGTCCCATACTTCATTTATGTAACTCCTAAGATGAGGGTGTTTGGCCTAATAAATGTTTATGATCTGATGGATAATCAGTTCAGCATCTCCAAACACAGATATATCTTCAATCCCCATTTCCTCTACAGTGCTTAAGCCCAAAACAAGAGCTTCATACTCTGCCACATTATTGGTAGCTTCAAATTCTAATTTGTACGACATAGATGTGGCTTCCTGAGAAGGGGAAACAAAAACTACCCCATCACCAACACCTTCTTTATAAGAAGCTCCATCAAAGAACAATTTCCAAATAGAGGTAATTGGATGAGAATCTTCACAGAGAGCAACATGATTTCTTATTTCAAGAGGGGGCTCAGGAGCGTCAGTGAGCTGCAACAGACTAGAACCCAAATCAGTATCAAAGGCAAATATAGGATGATTGGTAGGATCGACTTCATCACTAATAATGTAGGCCAATTGAGATTCTTTGTACAATATCCTATGCTACCCTCCAAATACTGGAATGGTAGCATATGTGAGGTCCATCTGCAAGGTTCCCCCAAGTCTTTTTATCTAATATCTTGACAACAACATGCCAAACTTGGGAGGAACATCATCCACCATGATATCCATGACCACGCTTTTCATGGGAAGCTAAAACAAGGTTACCACTAGATCTTTGATGACCCAAATACATTGCACTCCCCTCAAGTCAAAAGAATACAAATCATGATAAGCCTTTGTGAATTCCAATCCTAATTCTTCCATGACAGTTTTGGGCATAAGATTATGAGAAGCCCCCGAATCCATCAGATAGTTGTGAAACACCTTGTCATGTATGTTCAGGGATGTGTATAAGGGAGGGGATGAATCATCTCTATATTCTACCATAGGACCTAATATGACTGCAAGATTTTTTTCTTGGAGGTTTACTGAGTCTGTGGAATGACAGGGTGGTTCGGGCTGCAACATCTTAGAAAGGGACCTTTTGAAGTCTTTGTGCTTGACTAGATTTTCCAAGGAGACAGGGATTATGATCTTCTGAATTTCATGCTCAAAGCTAAAGGAGGAAGGGGGTTTTAGAATTTATCTCACCTTTGGGACAGGGTCTTTGGCTATTGGTGAGGGATTCTGATCTTTCTTTTCCTTAATGGTATTCACTACATGCTTAGTAGGCTTCTCTTCTCTAGGAGGCTGAGAAGGGATGTCAGACTCTTCTATTTTCCTCTTGGACCAGAGGTTGTATTTTTTGGGACTGGTATTGGCCTTTTCTCCCTTTCTTAGCTCATTTATTTGATTGTTTAGGAGGGATTCCTCGTATGTGGATTGAGTCAAATGGGGAAATGGGGAGGTGTCTCCAATCCAGTGAATTTTAGGGTCAAGCTCATCTTCTTCCCTTTCCTCATCAATAACAAGGTTATTTTGAAGGGGAGTCTGGATTTTCTGATCGCTTCTATCTCTGTCCCTCTGCTCCCTTGGCATAATATGAGGAGCATTGTTATTCGGCCTCCTGAAGATGCCTCTGTTATCAGTATTTGGGATATTCTTATAACTTTGATTCCCTTCGAATTTAACCTTCTCCATTTCTGCAGACAAGGAATTCACCATCTTGGTTAATTCATCTACTTGAGGGTAGGATGCAGAAGAACCAGACGTTGAGGCCTCATATATTCCTCTTCCTCTGTCTCTGGCAGATTTTCTCCTAAGTCTTTCAACTGCCAATACATTGGATTCTACTTCCAAGGTTGCATCTTGCATATGAGCCAGGGAACTAGCTCTTCTTTCCTTGAGCAGGAGGTAGAAATTGGGGTCAAAAGCACTAGCATAAGTGATTTTGGCCGAGGCTTTTGTAGGCTTTATCATAGTAGGAATCTTATTGTACATCTTGTTGAATATTTTGGAGAAATTAGAAACAGATTCTCCCTCTTTTCTCTTCAAGGACCCAAACTCTGTGATATAATACATAAAGTCCTTTTTATCCCCCCATTGTCTCAAGAAGGCATCATCTAGAGCCTCTATACCAACAATACATCCAGGGGTTAATCCCCTAAACCACTTCCTAACCTCACCATCAAGGCTCTGGACAAAGACTCTCATCCAGATGTCTTCATTTCCAATATTTAAATTGTCTGCATAACTGTAGAAGGTAGCAAGGTGCTCTTCAATAGTTATGTCCTCCTCTCCAGTGAACTTAGGCATATATTTTAGGTAATCTCTAGTAGGGAGGGAATTCATTGGCTAAGGTAGGACTATAGGGGCATATCTTGTAGACACTATGGCATTCATTCTGTTTCTAGGGGGATTAGCACCTGCCATAGGGATATGAGGTGGAGGAGAATTAGGAGGAGAAGGGGTTCAAACTAGGGAGACTGGGACTGAGCCTCTGGGAGGAAAGGGAAGTAGCAGAGGATTCAAAGAAAAGGCCAAAGGGACTGAAGGGAAAGAGGTTTCTTTGTCTGTAGCAGCAACAACAGGATGAGGAGTGGTAAAGCCCGAGGTGAGAAAATCTTCAGATACACTGGGTCTAAACCACGGTACAATTTCAGGAGAGAAAGGAGTGACAAGGGTTTCTCCCTCCAATCCCAGACCAGGAGGGGAAAACTCAACAGGAATACTCCCAAAATTTAAATTTTGGGAAACTCCAACAAAAGGTATAATAGGGGAATGAGAAGAAGAAATTGGAGTTTCTAAAGAAGGACAATAGAAATTATTAGAAATTCCTGGTTCAACAGTAGAAGTACCTTCTTGGAGGGCCTTTCCCTTTCTAACAATTTTCTCTGGGTTAGCTTCAGGTGTTTCTAAAGGCAGTTGTGGAGTAGACCTCGTGTGTCTGCTTCTAGAAGACACAACTAAAACAATGGAGTCATTGGTGGATCTACCTCAATGGATTCACCACAGTGGATTCTCCAGGTGCATAGTTGCAATCTTTAATGTACTAAGTTTTGATGCACCTTCAGAACTAGTAAGCTTTGTCATTCAATCCCAGGGAAAATCTTCAATTTCATCCTCGACAGTGACGCCAGAAATGTTAGCACCAGAAGTCACCTCTAGATTGTGGTAGAGGTAAACCCAGTACCCATCAATTTGTATGTCACAATGAATAAATTTAAGGGTGGTCTAATGGACACAGTCTCAAGATTATATTGCTTTAACTCATAAAACTGGGTTGGCATACATAGACAAGTGATGTCTTAGTATAACTTCAATCAGTTATTTTCTACATAGTAATGAGTAGGGGGGAGAACCTAATGAAGATGAAGTGGTCTATTGTGGACATTTGGCCTTTCGACAGCCAAAAGAGAAGAGAACTCGAAAGACAAGATATTCTTGGCTCAGAGCTACAGGGAACTAAATGAAATTATCATGAACTGAAATCAATCATACATAAAAATTCAATGGCAATCACCCGACTGGATCGTCCATGCTCGGGTCATTCAATGTTGGAAGGAAAGCAACACAGGGAACTGATTAAAACTGACAGCGATGTCACTGTGATCAAACATACATCACACAAACACAACTATCCTCGACTAGATCTTCCATGCTCGAGTGTTCTAATACAATCGTTACAAAGAGATGAAAAGGAAACTAACTTTCATTAGACAAGAAGTATCAAATACTTAACATAACCAGAGAACCAGAGGCTTTTACTAAAGCTTTACAATTGGGAGCTCTGCTCAACCATCGACACTTACAAAATATAAAACATGAGTATATATACTCAGAACTGCTAACGTCCCCCAGGGATGCAATTGGAACTCTGCATTCAAAGCTTTGCGTTTCTTCTCCTTCTGTCAGACTGCACAGGATTTCCTTTGTTAGATGCAAATCTAAGACAGTATGGGTTTTGCAGGAAAATTTCATGACAGGGTGACCTTGGGCTGACAGCCCACCTCCACGATTGGTGCTTCCATGCTTCCTATTTATGGTTGAAATGAGGTTTCAACCACCTTCTTCAACTTCATTAATTTCCCTTATTGGGATCATGAAGAGCCTAGACATCCATGAATGCTCTTAGGCGGCGCTCCTGACTTGTTGAGTTAAACTTGGCACCTTGAAACCATGTTGCCTTCCTCTATTGTTAATACAAACACTCTCGACCCCTTTGGCATGGATCTTTTCAACTGCCCCATGTGACTATAGGTCGTGACCGCACGCTTGTCCCTCATGATGTTTCAGGGTTTGTCATTTCGGGAGTTTTCACCCCATCTTGGATTCAATATCGCTTTGCCCGAAATTGCAAAATAGTCACTAAGATCGATGGTCAAACTCGCTTAAAAATGGA
>JASDQU010349792.1:0-12268 GCA_032191745.1 Picea mariana
AGCCGAAAGAACACCAGAAAGAACCCAGATGACAAGAAGACTTTGCCAATTTCTGATTCGGAAAAAATTTTAAAATCAAGAAGATCTCTCAGACAAATCATTTCACCGACACATGTCATCTGTCAACCAAATTATTAACGGTTGAAAGTCATAGGAACACTTGAGAGATCCCTCTCCCTCCCCCTGTCAATCGATACATGCTCTTTTCCCGAATTCCACACTCCTACTATCGAACGCTTCAACGAATGTCCTATGTATCCTGATTTAACCCCCGTCAATTCTCTGATATATTCATCTTACAAGCCTGGAGAAACAAGTTCTCTTCTTCTTGGGCCTTCTTTTTCCAGTTTCCTGTGCCTTGAAGATCAGTTCCCCACAACCTTTCTGTCACATTCAAGTACAACCCCAATTTCAATCTCAAATCTATCAATGGCTGCACACGGCGGTGCGGGGGCTAGAGGCGGTGTTGTAGGTGGTGTCGCAGGTGGCCAAGTACCGCTCCCTGGAATTTTTGCTAAGGTGGCTGCCAGATATTCCCCTCTTGTCCTCCCGGTTCCCCTACATGACCTTCCAGAAAATTACATGAAAAATCTTCCAAAATTTAGAGGGGAAGACGATTTAACCACACAAGAACACATCAATTTCTTTGACCAATTCGTCGATATCCTAGGACTCGAACATGAAGATGTCTACTCCAGACTCTGAGTACAAACTTTCGAAGGGCAGGTCAGAACCTGGTTCTGAGGCTTAGCAGTGAGATCTTTAAGGTCATATGATGAACTCGAAAGTGCTTTCATCAAGCAATGGGGGGAAATAAAATATCACCTCTATTATCTAACAGAATTCAGGGCTCTTAGAAAGAAAAATTCGGAATCAGTTCTCTAGTTCACCCAAAGACTTAATAAATTGTACAATAAAATTCCCATCGAGGTCAAACCTTCTCAGCCTGCAGCGAAAGTAACTTTTGCTGGAGCTTTCGACCCTGATTTTGCCTTACTATTGAGAGAGAGGAGATCTGTAGACCTCACCAAGATGAAAGACGATGCCCTAGAAATCGAATCAAACATGATGGCTTCAGGAAAGATAAAAGCCAAAACGGAGGCTGGGAACAAAGAAACCAGAAGATACAGAGAACAAGGAGGATCTTTAGGGTTAGGAAGATCTCCAGGAGACAAAATGGATGACATGGCTAGGATAATTAAAGAACTGTCTAATAAGATTTCGAAAATGNCCTAACGATCTACGTCAATCGTTAGGTAGGCTGGGAACAAAGAAACCAGAAGATACAGAGAACAAGGAGGATCTTTAGGGTTAGGAAGATCTCCAGGAGACAAAATGGATGACATGGCTAGGATAATTAAAGAACTGTCTAATAAGATTTCGAAAATGGAATTAGAGCAGACTAAAAATGACCATTTTCCCATAAAGGATTTCATAAGGAATCCCAACCCTCAAATCCCACAAAGACAGATTAAGAATGAGGATCATAAAATCCCAACCCTCTTCAAGAGTGAAAACTTCATTGGAGAGGAAGATTTAGAATATCTTGAGGAATTAGAGGAAGATATAAATAATCTGGGTGATGATGAGCCACAACCCTATTTATCAAGACAAGATTATGAAAAATTCTTAAATAAAGAAAATAGATTGGAAAATGACCTAAATGATAGTACTTCTGAAGAATTGACCTACCAAGGTATTGTTGATGGTATAATGGAAGAGCTTCAATAGAAGTACAATCTAAGGCCTAGAAACATGAGTGTTACAATCACCCAAAATAAGAAGATCTTGCCGAGGAGCGAGATAGACGAAATAGTTTCAAAAAATGTTAAAAAACATACTGTAAAAGCTGACCAAACGGACACACAGCCTACCAAGACTAAGGTAGTTGAAACACTCACAGTCAAAACACCGAAAGCGAAAGCTCCTGCAACTGAAACAAAACCTTCATCAAAAAAGAAAGCTGATAAGAAGGGAGTCGAAGCCCAAAACGTTGAGAATGACAAAATTGTGGGAAATTTCAATCTAGAAAACGAAATCAATAAAATCAATATCCCCATACCTCTTGTTGAGTTGGCAAAAAACCCAACGTATAGAAAACAAATTGCCAAGTTGATTAGTTTTTCGAAATATGAAAGCCAATCCGACGTCATTAACTTAGAAGACGGCAAACCAAACATAGTTTTTGGCCCTCATTTCGAAGGCGCCAAAGACACTATTGCTCCCTTCTATATCACATTAACCTTGTTCGACCAACTACTCCATAATTGTATGCTTGATTCTGGAGCATCCCACAACGTAATGCCTAAAGCCATTATGGATAAATTGGGTCTGGAGCATCTAGAAATGACTAAGGTCGCTGAAACACTCACAGTCAAAACACTGAAAGCGAAAGCTCCTGCAAGTGAAACAAAACCTTAACCACAAAATAAAGATGATAAGGGATTCGAAGCCGAAAACGTTGAGAATGAAAAAATTGTGAGAAATTTCAATCTGGAAAACGAAATCAATAAAATCAAGATCCCCATACCTCTTGTCAAGCTGGAAAAAAACCCAACGTACAAAAAACAAATTGCCAAGTTGATTAGTTTTTCGGAAGATGAAAGCCAAGCTGACGTCATTAACTTAGAACATGACAAACCGAACATAGTTTTTGGCCCTCATTTCGAAGGCACCGAAGAAACTGTTTCTCCCTTCTATATCACGTTAACCTTGTTCGACCAACTAATCCATAACTGTATGCTTGATTCTGGAGCATCCCTAGATGTGTGATGATGACTATCAGTTTCCAGTTGGGGAAGCTTGGTCAAGAGAGTTGACACTTCCACTTACAGGTTCTATCTGAAGTTAGGTCAATATAGTTGACGCTCCAAGATAGTCTAGCAGAGGAAGGATAGGGATGGAAGATGGAAGTAGGTTAGAGAGGAAGGATGACTAGAAGTAGTTGAGAGTGTTTGGGGTTTCACCTTATAGAAGAATTTCTTGATTTCCTCTTTTTTGAAAAATATGTATATATGTATATTTATAATTTCTTGACTGAACTACAATTATCTAAGTGAATGTTGTTTGTGCTAAATTATTATAAATGCGGGATTTTGTGAACACTTTAAATGGTTTACTATCTTTTATGAAATGAATGGTCTTGTTGATTGGATTGTACACATACAAGAATTACTTCAGGTTCGATAATTATTGTCATTAGTACATGTGTGAGTCGTGTATGTGCTTTCTACACATGCATGCTTTGCACATGTACACTAGTATGTATAAATGTTTTAAATTGATGATGTTGTTTATTTGATGTGGATGTATGAATCATGTGTCATTATCCTTGTATTGTAAATTACTCTAACTTTGGGACGAAGTTTCTTGAAGGGTGGGTGTATGTAACAACCCAATTTGATTGATTATTTATCATCGTTTTTAATTTAAATTTAATTAACTATTAAAATAAATTAAATGAATCTTTTAATTATTTTATTATTAAAAGGTAGGTGAAGTAATTAATGGGGGGATAAGGTTGTTGGGGAATTAGTGGGGGGATAAGGTTGTTGGGAATTAATGAGGGGGATTTTAAGGAGGAGGATAAGGAAGAGGGGAGGACTTGGAAGAGGGATCCATGTTTTGGGAAAAAATGGGGGAAGAAGAAGGAGGAAGAAATTATGAAAGAGGGGAGGAAATTGGAAGAACAGTTTGTTTTGGGAACTCTCACAGGGCATTGTTGTTGATGGAAACTTTGGGCTCGAGGGCCAGGAAACCACAAGGATTTCTAGAGCTAGGGATCCAGAGAGGTTGTTCCTAGCTGGTTGGGAGGTTAATATTCAGTTGGGCAGTTTGGGAAAGCACAAGAACAAGTGAACCAAGGGCTGAATCAACCAACCTGAAGGTGGAGGTATGTATTTTATCAGATGGTATGTTATCATTATGTTGTCGTTATCATGTTGTTGTTGTTATTCTGTTATTGTTATTCTGTTGTTTTTGTATATTCCTGGTTTATTCCTGGTATAAGAAAATCATGAAAGAACATTATGAACTAATTTGAAGTTATTTCAGTAGGAAATATTGATTATCTTTTGAGGCCCTGAAATAGGAAGGCCTTACACTCACCATAAGAATAATGTCATCAACGTAAAGAAGAAGGATGATGACTATTCCAACTAAATCCATGTCGACACACCCTACTTCTTAAAAACAACCCTCTAACTTGTTGATGTACATGCCAAAAAACATATGGGATCATGGGAAACCTTGCTTAACTCCAATATTACAGTTAATATCTTTCAAACAACCTTTAGTGTTTCTAAAATTGACACAATGATCTCGTACAACATTAATTATGCAATTCTCAACTGGAAAGGAAACTCTCATCTCTTCTAGTCTATTCCAAATGTTAATAGGCACTATGTCAAATGCACTATGCCAAATGCACTATGCCAAATGTCAAATGATTTTTGTAGGCCAATAAAGAAATACAAGAAATTTGTTTTAATTATTATGACACTCTTCCACAATGATTCTAAATGTAACAAGGTGGTCCACAGTTAAAGGATATCTCCTAAATCTAATTGTCCTTTAACACCTTTTCCCTAGATTTTTAGGCATATGCTAATATTCCTTTCCAAAACAATTCCATATAGAAAAGGGTATGGAATTAAAATTTTAAATTTTTTATTATGAAGATATCATGCCTTATATAAATGATTAATAGCGTATTTGTTGGAGTTTGTTTAATAACACTAATTGAGTTCTGGCACAACCTTGGTTAATAATTCAAGTTGTATAAATTCAAAATTATTGACCATTGGTCCAATATTGTGTTTTCCCTCATGAATGGGCTTGTTTCTTCCTACACCACCATGCTACCAATTTCATTATCGATGATTGATATTGACAAAAAGGGATTGCTTCATTTCACAAGACACCACATCACCAACTACATTATTGATAGTCGATATCAATGTGTTCTTAGCTTCTTCTTAAAGAAACACTTTGCAATGGATGTGACTATGTGTTAGGGTAATTATGGATCTTCTAGATGTATCCACGTAATTGATAATGGACTATTTTGAAATTATTGTGGCATCGCTTCCACTTCTACAACAACAACCCACCTTCTTCTCATCATACCTCTTCTTTGTTATTGCATTGCATAATTCACTTGGATTCAACTACTAAGGGTTATTTTGTTTGAAGTTGTTATCAAGACGCTATTTGAACCTACGTGAGATATTGGGGATTGATCCGATCATTCTTCTAGCACAATATTTATGTTATTGTAACATGCATCAATTTATTCTGGAAATTAAATGCCACCTCCCTTTAATCTCTACTAGAGACGAATGATATTCAGTTGGAGTTTGCAAGGGTGAGTTCTACTTATTTTCTAAATAAAGTTAATAGAATGCTTGGAATGTGATGAAATGTCTATGTGAGTGCATAAAATGATGGAGGTTCATGCTAAGAAAGATGCAAACTATACCAATCATGATCAATGACTCCCCACAAAGCCATCACATGACTTTGCAAAAAATAACTAGCTTCCCTACAAATCCATCACGTGACTCTACAAACTATACCAATCATGATCAATGGGAAAACCCTACCCATGCTAGCAAAGGACATCCTTTAATGTTCTCATGTAAATGATAATTTGTAGTTCAATATGCTAAGACGAAAATTGTAATGTTGCAACATCAAGCTTCTCTAAAAAAACATGTCCATGAATCTTGACCTTAGTGGGCCTATCCTCAATAACGTTCAACCTTTACACTTGTCAAGCTTGAATTCTCTAATTATTAGTTAGAGGTAGGAATGTTTTGATAATATTTGTCATTCATAGTCAAGGTAGGATTCTCTAAAATATATTATCTACGATTAAATTGTTTATTACAATGCTTACCTAAATCTATGGTGAATCTACTAAATCTTATTCATCTTGATGTTCATTCAAATTAGCTTACATTGTTGCTTGATTATATAGAGCATATTGTGAAGCTCAAACACTTAAGTATTTATAGGATTGTATAACTACACTCCATGTTAGCATTGAAATTTTCTAATATGCTATTAAAATAACTTTAGAGTTGTCTTTTTTTCCTTTTTACTAAAAATCTTCCTTGATAGTGGATTGTGACCAATAATTTATAAAAAGTGCATTGGAAGAGCTAATAACCAATTTCAACCAACTCACTTTCTTTCCTTATATGTTGGTATTTACATTGTTGAACCTTTGTAAGCTATGCATTCACTTGAACAAGCTCAAAGGCTTTCTTATTCCACCTATCACTATGTTGAATCCACAACACACCATAAAAAAAATTGCAATTTTTGGGGACCACTTTTCTTTAATTATTTGTTCATCCTGAGAATAGACTCTGCATCTTAGTTTTAATAGTATTTTTCATATTAGTGAGTCTTTTAATTTATCCCTTTTGCCTCAAGGAAAAACAAAAAAATTTCTAAGTCCTTTGGCCCTGTTTAAAATAATTTTTTTACTATTATCGACAAGTGATTAGCACTTTCATCGACAGTGAAAAGTTATTTTCAATGCTGATGTGAAAGTTAAAGTTCACATCGAAGACAAAGTGGAAAAGAGGTGTCAATGAAAAGTGCTACTCAAAGTTAAATTATTCATTTATCATTGGCCAACTATGTAAGCTTCATGATGATCAATGTGAAAAAAGCCAGCCATTACCAAACGCTTACAAACGCTTATCGGTGGTTATTTTTCACTTTAGCTAAAATGAAAAGTGGGAAAGGGCAATGATGGGAAAGTGAAATTTTATGAGGATAGCGCTCATCTCTATGTTTTTTGGATTTTTTCTTTCATAGTTTAGAACCCAACCGGCGACCTCATTTTACATGAACTTTGATGATATGTACGATCATTGGCCCTAATGAACTTTCCATTGTTGCATTTCTAGACTTCACCCAAACACAAAAGTGCAAATTGATCTCCGATAATGAATCCAATTAGCCATCGTTAGTCATTAATTTATCTATTTGGTTGTTTGACTGTCCAATAACCATCAAATTTCAAAAAATATGTAAAAGGAAATCAAGTTTGATTGGGATTTGACAATCATGGTGCTAGATTTATCTTTTTTTGTTATAAATATTCAAGCATTTACCATTGTTTTTCTCACCGAAGTTAGAATTTGAATGTTGTGAGTGAGGATTGATCTCTGTAAGTAAGAGGTAGATGATATCAGTTCCAATCGTGAGTGTGAGTCGGTAATTGAAAGCTAAGTTGTTTTTACAATCGGGTGTGATTCCTCTTGAGCAAGTTTTTACTCAATTTTATGCTTCTTCCATGTCCTGCACATAGTGAACCACTACCTCTGGACAAAATTGAATGTGTATTGACTTCATTCAATTGCATTGCCTAACATTTATGATTCATAATCTCAGGTTTTCTCATAAAATTTGTATTTCTAAATTTTGATTGATTGTGCCTCTGCTATAACAAATTAAGATAGATGGAGATTGTCGATGTTCTTGTAAAAATAAATGTATGATTCCCATTTCTCGGCAAACTCTTTATTGCTTTTGTATGCCAAATTCATCTCAGATTGATAACACAATGTAGAATTTGATATAATGTTGTAATAAGGAATTTTTTTATGAATGAACACGACTCTGCCTTTTACTTTGTTCCTTTTTTCTATTTCTTTCTGGTAGAATGCCTCCAAGGAGGCCCCTTGCTAGAACACTTAGAAAATCCCCTAAGGGGAAGAAACATAAGGAACTAGTAGAAGCCTTCCGATATAAAATGGTTGAAACTGATACTTATTCTGAAGATTACATCCCCAAGATACAAATACCCAGAATCGAGGATGAACCACCAAGGATTGTGTTCAACGACACTAAGGCCATTATAGGTCCTCAATCCCCTTTCCCAATATGGGAGGAAGTATTAAGGAAATTTCATACGAAATAATATCCCGATATACTCCAACATAATGGCCATGAGATAAGGGAAGCAGATGATAGGGGTCCATAAATATAAGGAAATCTCATTTACATTTTGTCATAGCAAGAACATCAGTTATTCCTTGTTTTGAGACTATTGATTAGATGATTTATCATACCAACACAAGCAATATTACTATCATCAATGAGGAAGTTAGGTGTGTAGGTTCTTATCTAACCTCTGAGTTGGAGAAATACTACAAGATACCACAACCTGAGTTTTTTTATGTCAAATGTCTTGGTGAAAAAATTACATGAACAATATGATATAAAGAAAATTCTATCTGACTGGTGGGTAGAAGATAAGAGATTCTTATACAAGTATGATGGTATATATTCCACCATAATTTTTTGGGAACCATATGTATATACATTGGATTTGATAGCCATGTTTTATGGAGAAAATGATTTCTTACATTTCAAAGACCCATGGATGCCATTTGACATACACTATAGTGACTACTTGTCGCATGTTTAGCTAGGATACCATCCTTTCTCATTCACTTGAAATAATAAATGAAATGGTTCAAAAGGATAGGGCCAAGCCAAAAGTAGTACCAACCTTCTACAAGGCATCTTATATGTTGGATGTGATTTATGCAATGAAATTATTTTCATGTGTTAACCTAAATTGGCACATTTCATAACCTCTCATGCAAGTGTATTGTCAATTTCTCTTGGAGAACAAATACAAGAAGAATTATTCTATGATTTGTGAGTATTTTTTGGCACTGTTTCATAGGCTCATATTTTGCAAGGAGTCTCCTAGGTTAACTAATGAAGCCATGAGGATGATTGGGTATATGGGAAGCTAGTATTTGCAAGTGGACTACTCCTATTTGATCATTTTTGGTGCAACTACATCACCATATTTATTACCTAGGATTTTTCCAAATAGGTTGGTTTTAGGAGATATTGCTTACTAGACTGTGTTGCAAGGATTATATGCTTCTTTTCTTAAATAAAACAAAAATAAATAAAAAATTATCCCATATAACTCCAACCTGGGCCACTATCACCTGAGAGATCCAAAATAGTCTAGACAAGAATCTAGTTTCATCCTCAAGTACAGATTCCCTCAACTCGAGTTCAAAATACATGACCCATTAGGTATTGTGGCCAAATATTGTGACTTGATCTCCCTATATTGTCCATATTCTCATTAGAAATGGCAGGATTAACTCCCTTATGAAAATGATAAGGATTAGGTTGATGTCCAGAATAGGTTGAAACCCCCAGGTTTACTATTTTACATTACCATGTACCAAGATGAGAGAATTGAGGAGATACATAGAATTTTAAACGAAGAAGAGAGAACAAGAAAGGGAGGGAAATAATATAGAAGAGTTGAAGAGATAAGGCTAAGGGAGGAGGAAACAAGAAAAACAACCGAAGATGAGAAAAAAAGACAAAAACAGGAGGATGAGCAAAACATAAAAAACTGAGGAGCTAAGAAGAAATACTGAGGAGGAGACAATGAAAATACCCATGTATGAAGGATATAGCCTGGAAGTAGATGGATTATTAAGATATCAGGGAAGGATGTACATCCCCAAAGGTGGGGATATTCGAAGCATCATACTCAAGGAATCCCATGGAGCAATTTATTTTCCACATCCGGGTGTGAAGAAAATGTACGCATAAATGAAGAAGCCTTTCTTCTAGTTAGGCATGAAGCGTGATGTAATCCATTTAGTCTCCAAGTTCCTAGAGTTTCAACAAGTGAAGGCTAACCACCACCACCCGGAAGGTCTCCTACAACCACATGATGTTCCTATGTCCAAGTGGGAAGTCATTTCTATGGATTTTGTTGTGGGATTGCCACTCACATCACACAGAGCCAATTCCATTCTTGTGATAGTTGATAAGTTGACCAAGAGTGCTCATGTTATTCTAGTTAGAGACACTTATGATGTCACTAATGTGGCATGCGTGTTTATAAGTGAGGTCATCCATCTGCATGGGTTACCCAAGAAGATCATTTCAGATAGGGACTCCTGATTCACATCTAGGCTTTGGACAAGTTTCCAGTCAACGTTGGGAACTCAGTTGAACTTAAGCACAACATATCATCCCGAAACATATGAGAAAACTGATAGATTTAATTAGGTTATGGAAGAAATGATTAGGATGTATGTTATGGATAATCACACCCATTGGGAGAAGTGCCTACCTTTGGTAGAGTTTGCCTACAATAACAGTTTTCATAGCTCCATTGGAATGCCACCCTATGAATCTTTGTATGGAAGGCCATGCAAGACACCGTTGAGTTGGGAAAGGTTAGAAGACCAAGTGATAGTTGGGCCAGAATTGATTCAAGATATGGAGGAATGAGTGATTTATATTAGGCAGTGACTAAAGGAAGCATATGATAGACATAAAAGTTATGATGATGCACATAGGACTGACCAAAGTTATAAAGTGGGAGATCAAGTTTGCATTTGTATCATGCCTAATACGAATACCATTCGGTTGAGGAAGGGGAAAAAGTTTTCACCTTGATTTATAGGACCAAGAGAGAATTGGATCTGTTGCCTATAATCTCATACTGCCACCCCACTTGCATAAAAATCATAATGTTTTTCATGTATCTATTCTACGTCATTATGTTGCTGACGAATCTCATAAACTGAATTGGAAGGAATTGTAGGTATTGGGTGCAGGAACCCTCACAGTTGAACCATTACGCATATTGGACTGTAGGGTCCGATAGCTCAAGAATTGTTTGGTATACCAAGTTAAGGTCTAGTGGGAAAAGTATAGCCCATGATCTTCTCCTTGGGAGGATGCAGAGACCTTATGAAGAGATCATCCCTCACTTTTTGACCACCTTGGGAATATTTTTTCCTAAAGGTTGGGTGTATGTAATGCCACCTTTTGACTTAAACATCTAGACCTACTTAAGGCCTAGTCATCTTTATTTTCTATTTACTTTGAAACTATTAATGAAACACTTGAACTTTTAAGACATATGAACATATGTGAATGTCAATTCTATGAATTTTTAACATTATTTGAATTATGATGGATATTATGCAATCTATTTCTAACTTAAAAATTTTGGCATTTAAAGTTGTTGGTACGTGGATACTGAATTGAGGATATGATTAAATGAATTTACATGATGATAATGTATGGATATGTATGAGTTTGTATTAGAGACTAATCTGCAGGTCAATGGGATATGAAATAGCCAAAGGATAATGATGATAAAAGGTTGATGTCGTGAACATTGACCGAGAAACGATATGGTATGAATCTTTTTATGTGAAATTATGATGGTTCAAATTCATTTCTATGATATGTGGACAAGTTCAGGTTTTTAAGGTAGCGAGACTGCCTAAAACCAAATATACGATGACAAAATTCCCAGCAACACAGTGCCACTGTATGGTACATGGTATGGTGTTGACCCTAGTTCTATTAGGAGGGGTGGAGGCATTTCCCATCGTGTATCCTATGAAACCTGGAGTCATGGGATTACAATGTTATCTCACGCTCCCCTAGACGTGTGATGATGACTGCTAGTTTCCTGCTGGGGAAGCTTGGTCAAGAGAGTTGACACTTCCTCTTACGGGTTCTATCTAGAGTTAGGTCAATATAGTTGACACTCCAAGATGTTCTAGTAGAGGAAGGATAGGGATGGAAGATGGAACTAGGTTAGGGAGGAAGGATGACTAGAAGTAGTTGAGAGTGTGTGGGGTTTCTCCTTATAGAAGAATTTCTTGATTTCCTCTTTTTTTTAAAATGTGTATATATGTATATTTATAATTGTTTGACTGAACTACAATTATCTAAGTGAATGTTTCTTTTGCTAAATTATTATAATTGCGGGATTTTGCAAACACTTGAAATGGTTTACTATCTTTTATGAAATAAATGGTCTTGTTGATTGGATTGTACACATACAAGAATTACTTTAGGTGTGATAATTATTTTCATTAGTACATGTGTGAGTCATGTATGTGCTTTCTACACATGCATGCTTCGCACATGTACACTAGTATGTATAAATGTTTTAAATTGATGATGTTGTTTATTTGATGTGGATGTATGAATCATGTGTCATTACCCTTGTATTGTAAATTACTCTAACTTTGGGATGAATTTTCTTGAAGGTTGGGTGTATGTAACAACTCAATTTGATTAATTATTTATCATGGTTTTTAATTTAAATTTAATTAATTAATAAAATAAATTAAATGAATCTTTTCATTATTTTATTATTAAAAGGTAGGTGAAGTAATTAATGGGGGGATAAGGTTGTTGGGGAATTAGTGGGGGGATAAGGTTGTTG
>JASDQU010349793.1:0-12311 GCA_032191745.1 Picea mariana
TATGATTCAAATCAATGGAATTAGAGTAAATAGTTTTCATAATTCCATTTCTATATTTGAACATGGTGAAAATGGAAATAACAAGGTCATTAAGTGTTTTGAAAGTAAGGATACCATGAAGAGTAGTTAAGTTATAAAACTAAGTAAAGTTATGTCTTATATTATTGAGGGCAGGGAAAGTTAAAAGTAAATGGTGCTCATCTTCAACATCCTTTGTATTGTTTTACAAAATTTACCCATCCTAATGAGATTTTGGGTTAGTTCAATGACAAGTCTCACTATGGACATAATGAAAATTGGTCCTAGTTTTATAAATATTCATTTTATATTTTAAGTCCATAATGCTGGAAAAATAATTTTGATAAGACAAATTAGTATTTATCTATGTTGCACTAGATTATGTGGGAAATTTGGGAACAAGTGTCCAGTAGAAGTTTCCCCCAAATTTGCAGGAAACATTAAGTTGGGAGCGACAATAATATATATTAAAAAATATTTTAGATTACAATGATATTTTCAATTACAATGTATGGATATAGTGATACAAGGTCAATCCAGAACAACGTTAATCCAGGATAATGTTGCTCCTATTTCAACAACTACAATATTAAAATTACTAATTTAATTTGTACTAATAATTATATGAATATATTTAATATCATATTGAAACTTTAATATCCATAAAGATTCGATTAGAAAATGAGAAACAAATTGAAAATACATTTATAAAATTTTAAAATCTTTTTAAAATTAAACATTACATATGTAAACTTCAAACATCTTTGTAAATTTGAAGCATTATTCTTGTTATGATTGGAAAAAGCTAAATAGTACTGCTATTGTAATATGAAAATACAATAAAGTCAATGATATGGTTGGTTGAAAGAAACAATAGACTGGAGCAAATTCTTGCCATGGATAGGGTATTGATTTATTCCACTTTCAAGTTTAGTCCGCTTGAAGTAAAACATACATGCATTAAACATTTTTCATATCCACAACTATAAAGTGAAAATTATTAAGTTTTGTTACTTAAATAATTTTTAAAATAATATTTGGTGTAGTTTAGTCGTTTTATATTGATATTTTAAATGAATATAATGAAAATATTTGTAATAAATTATGTATTTGTAATAACATAATACAAACATTTACATTTACATTTTAATTTAATATAATGTTAATTTAAAGCTCTCTATTTCCGAAACTCGTTCCCAAGATGTTGGAAATGTTGGGATATGCAACTATGGTATTTATGCAATCTTTGTAGAATTTGAACTTTATCTTATTAATGACTTCATTATGGTTATAAGTACTAGACATTATATGGATGTAAAATTTAATATTTCCTATATTTTTAATTTGATCGTTTTCTTTTATATTTCAATAGCTAAGTCACAGGGGATTCACTAACTAAGCAATATATACTCATGTCCATTCATAAAGGGGTATTAAAAAGTGGAAAAGATAAAAACAAAATATTGAGAGGTAATTAGGGTTGGAGGTTTTTTTTAATAATAATCATCAATATCGGTATAGGGGAGGGGGTATGGGGTGGGTTTTGGTAATGGGGTAAATATACCATGGAATTCTCTGATTCAATTTCTTTTCCCTACTATGACCTCTATCATAAAAAATGATCTATGCTATTGAAAAACCAAGAAAACCTAACAAAGACACAAATAAGGAACACCATTGACTGAGTTGTGATCAATGAGAAGGATTTTCAGTCAAGTTATAAATGAAGAGAAACATCCAAGAGATGTAAGTGATGAGGAGCATTGATAATCCAGTTACAAAAGAGGAAAACCATTTCCAAGTTACAATTGATGAGAAGGATTGGCACTTTGTTCCTAGCAGTAACAGGTAAGGTACTCAGATACATTTTTTATTTTTTATAATTATTTACAGGGTTAAATAAATTATAGAAACTCTAAGAAAAGAGAGTTGTTTCACCTACGAATATTCCAATGGAAGCTACCCAAGAAACGAGCTAGAAGGAAAACCACCAAAAACCTTCCACTCCCAGGTTGTTCCTAAGATGTTGCTTGACTCGACGGATCCAAGGAAGAAGAAAACATAGTGATTTGTACATCATTTTCATTGTTTCTTTCCATCAAGAGGTTGTATAAACAATGGTACCTTAATCCCAAATTCCAAAATGGAATTCATATATCTGATCCACAAGGATCTTGGTGGCCACCCACCTTGTCCAATTGGCTCAAAATAAGTTTTTGACAGCATACTATTTTTAGCAGTTTTGTAGTTCCCAAACTTTTGGGGCCAGTTTGAGTGCCTAAACGAAATTTTTTCATGATCAGGCACCACAATGATAGTCCAAGGTTCTAATTAATCTCCTTGTCTATACCTTTCCAACGAGCTATTTTGCACCCTAAACGAAGATTGTATGCAAAAGTTATGACCCTGAGAAGTTAATGTACTAACTTACCCAAATGAGCCCCACATGGCTTTTGGTGCTTCATCTCTTAGGGTTAGGTTTTTGGATGTATAGGGTTTTGACATTCATATTTATTGTAAAAAGGCCTTCAGAGCCTCATTGTACTCATCTTCTTGAAAATGAGCATAGCCGTCACATCTCTTCTAAGAGATAAGCTGCCACCATTCTAGCAAGTCTGTTTTCAATTTACATGTTAAAGTTTTCAACATATTTATTATTAAATATAAGTCAAATTTTATTGTATCTCTATTATTATTTACAATGTCTCCATGTTAACATTATAAATCCGTGGTTTCATTTCGTTCCGCTCATAAGTCTGAATCAGTGGTATCAGAGCGGTCTACTCCGTGCCATTTTTTTAATGCATGTCCGCGATGCAGTAAGGGTATAGAGAGTTGGGACAAGATATCCTTTCAAAATGTTGCTCGAGGAAGCCCTTGAGCGATAGAGGAACAAGATGATGGAAAGTTTCGCACAAATCCTTCGACGACTACCGAAAAGCAACACATCCACCTCAAGCGGAAGAACCACCCCCTTCAAGGTACAAACCAATTTTTATATTCCTATATTTTAATTTCAAATAGATGCAGATGTCGTAGATAAATGGTTAAACCTTCTAGAAGGGTATTTTTTGTCCACAACTTTTCCAATAGAGAAACGATTACATTTCCACTCCTCAAGTCCATCCCCCATGTCAAAGATTGGTGGGAGACTTTCTGTGAGAAAAAGGAAATAGAGGGATTCACATTATTTGTAGTTTCACCCACTCGGGATTCCTTCAGGGATGCTATTAAGGAACAAAACTACCCTGTTGGGAGTTATGACGACTTGTATACAAGATGGACCACATTGTGGCATGAAAGAGACCAAACAGTGCCAGATTTCACCAATGCCTTCCATACCCTACACACCAAAATGGGTATCAAATATTCTAAGAGATATTCGATGCTCAAGTACTGCGATGGTCTACATAGATACATCCATACATAAATGGATTTTTTCAACATCTCATCCTTTGGCGTGACCTATCGATATGTCATTAAAATCAAGCATAATCTTAAACATAAGACACAATAGTTTGGGTCTGGGAACCCCTCACAGTAGAAGCAAAGCAAGGGAATCCATAACCCATAGAAGAAAGGGCAGCGAAAATATGAGAAATATCATGACAACCATTCCAAGCCACAAGCAAAGAAGGATAATGGGAAGATGAAGAAAGATATCGGGAAGTGGTGCAACTTCTATAAGAGCCCTTGGAATAATACTATTGAATTTCTCTCAAAGAATTCATTGGTGGTTGAAGTAAAAGCCTCTGAATCAGATGTGGATTCCAACTTTGAGTCAAAACCAGAAAAGGGGAGACAAATCATTGATGTGGAACCTAGTGCCACTGTTTCTACCACCAAGATCCATCCTGGTGAACTTGATGAGCCAGATGAAGGAGAGCGCCTCTTTCATTCACAGATGTGGGTGAAAGGCACTCCGCTGCACTTCATTGTTGACAACAATATCCAAAAGAACCTCATCTCAGTAGAGGTCATCAATCGACTAGCATTGACAAGAACGCTGCACCCACATCCCTACACCATTGAATGGCTCCGTCAAGGAAGCGATCTTCACGTCGACCAACAATGTCTCTTGTCGTATGACATCAAGCCATTCAAAGATGAGGTATTTGTGATGTTTCTCCCCTTAAAGTTTGTGATGTTATTTTGGGACAACCTTATTTATGGAAATGTCATGCTATATGAGTCTAGGCCTTGCAATGTTATTATTACTTTGAACATGAAATTGTATAGGATAACCAAGGTAGTACCACCTAGTGCTATTTTATTTATCTTTACCAAGCAATGGAGGAAGGTCATTTCTAAAACCAGGAAGTTTTTCCTCTTCGTGATTTTCTCTCAGAATGAGAGAAAGGTTGCAACCACATCCATGGCCTCCGTGGATGACCTATCCATGCAACAAAATCAAGTGGATAAGGTCATGGAAGAATACAAATACATCTTCTCATTACCTACTGGAGTATCTCTGCACTGTTAGGTCCAACATATAATTGATCTAACCCCTGACACACCGCTACCAAATGGGCTAGTCTATCATCGCTCTCTTCTAGAAAATGAGCAGATCAAGCATTAGATCCAAGAAATTCTCCACAAGGGGCACATATGACCCACCTCATCACCTTTTGGAAGCCCAATCATGTTAGTGCAGAAGAAATACGGGACATGGTGACTCTGCATTGATTATCGAGCCCTAAAAAAATCACAGTAAAGAACCGATACCCAATTCCCTGAATCGACGATATCATTGATCAACTCAAGGGGGGGAAATAATTTAGTAATATTGATATGAAGTTTGGAAACCATCAGTTCCCAATAGAACATACAAATGTATGGAAAACTGCCTTCAAGTCAAAACAAGGTCCTTTTGAATAGTTGGTCATGCCCTTTGGATTGATGAATGCCCCAACAAATTTCATGAGGTTGATGGATGATATCCCGCGGCCTTTCATGAATTCATTTTTGGTGGTGTATCTGGATGGCATACTCGTCTATAGAAAGACTTGGGTATAAAACTTGCAACATATTCAGTAGGTTCCGCACACTCTATGGTAGCACAAGCTATATGCCAACTTGGAAAAATTCTCCTTCGACATGGAAAGGGTCCAATACCTAGGCTACATTGTTGATGCACATGGTGTGCATGTTGACCCATACAAGATCCAAGTCATACATGACTAGCCAACCCCAACCATGCTCACCGAGCTTTGGAGCTTCTTAGGCCTTTCTATCGCAGGTTCGTGTTGGGATTCTCCCATATTGCATGGGCCCTCAGTAAAATAACCAGAGGTGGTGGAAATGTAACAACCCTAGTAGAATATATACTTAGGGATTATTAAGTAAAAGATTTATTAGGTAATTAATTTTTCCTAACATGTTAATAACTAAACAACGATTGGTCTAGTGATATTAATTAAGTATTTATTAATTAATTAAATGTTATAATTTTGATTAATTAATTAATTAATTAACTACCTATTATATTCAATAACTTGGGTATTAAATTTAAAAGGGATAATAAGTTATATTGTTTAAATTAAAAAGGTTACGTACACGGAAAGGGATAAGATATTAATTAAAAGGGATAAGATATTAATTATAAGGGGATAAGGTAATAAATGGGTAGGTAAGGAAGTAAATGAAAGAGGTGGTGAAGGAAGGATATGGGGGGGAAGGAGGTTTACGAAGAGGGATTACCATTCTACGAGAAATTTTTGGGGGGAGGTCTCTCTTAGATTGCATAGAGGAGAGTTGAGTTCTGTAGTCGGATTGGATCAGTACAGGCACTGGTTTGCTGGAGGTTTGGGCACGGGGACCAGGATATCCATATGATATCCTGGAGCTAGGAAGTTGTCCTAGTTGGTAGGGTGGAACAAGATTTTGGGTAGTGTTTACACAGTTCAACAGCGGTCAACAAGGCAAGTGGAAAGCGGAGGGTTAGCATCAACCTCAGGTATGTTAATTTATGTATTTGTTTTATGAAATTTAAGGAATATGATGTATTATGACGCTGTCCGTAAGCTAATATGTTTAGCTCAATTAAATTATATGTTTTGGTGATTAATCTATTTGTGCAATTGAAATGATTTATATCAAATTTTTATTTTAAGTCACTACACATGGTATCAGAGCTTTTGTTTGAAATCTGGGCCTGAGGGCCAAAGCTCCAAGATCTAGCTCTATCTCTGCCTAACCTGCAAACCAAACACAGAAGTTTTAACACAAATATAAAAATAAATGAAATACATATTGAAAATGTAAAAACAAATTTACCGAAGTAAAACAAGTGAAATATGAATACAACTAGGGTTGTTACAATATGTTTCCTTGGAGCGTAGAGATCCGAACAAGGTTTCCCACAAATACATAAACATTATTTTATTTTATCCACTGACATGCATCTCCATGAAAGAAATAAAGAAATTATATAGCGGATGCGATATAAATAGAATAATAGTGTTGTACCTCAATATCGTCTCTATTAGCAGCCAAATGTAATGTAGTTGCACCTCGGTTATTTTTTCACCAAATACCACATTGAGAGGACGGAGGCTGATTGCGTTGGCCCTTAACATCTTTGTTAAGATATGCAAGCATCCTCCTCTTAATTCTTTGGGTTTTCAGCTCTATCAAGATCTGCTCGCTTCTTCCTCTTGATGGTTTTCAGGTGAAAACAGAAAACAAAGATGATGCCCAAGAGGTTGAGTATTGGACACAAGAGGTTGGGTCCAGATTGGTCTATCTAGTGGGTAAAATGGCTAGGGTGCGATTGAAAACCTGGGACGTGGTTTTAGGATTCTCAGGTAAAGCCTATACTGGAATAGGGGGAGGAGATTCGAACGTAAGCTAATTGTGATAAACTCTCAAATATCTACCACAAAATCACAGCCTAATCTTACCCAATAGAACGAATCGCCTAGATAAGTAGCCTAGTTGCACATATCTTTGTGGATCTTCTGGTGAATTATGAAAACCCTAACACAGAAGTCTGAAAACTCATATCTTTGTGTTTAAAAATGTTTTTAAAAAAAATAAAAATAAAAGATGATTACCTTTCTCTATATAGAAAAATTGTTGTGTCACCCAAGTCCAGAACAAAGATTAAAAGGTCAATAAATCCACAATACATTTTTATTACAGAGGCCTTTTCATGTGGCCAGAAAAATGTCCATAAAATCTATCCTACTAGACTTACATTAACAATTCACAGCAATCAATTAGACTTATAATAGTTGATGATGATGATTTCAACCTGTGTCTAAAAGATGGGAGATCTACAGAGAGGGAAAATGTAGTTCTCGTATTCGACCCACCTATCCAAACACTCCATATGGAAAACATGGCCACATTTAGCAAGCCGACACACTCGATCCTATGACACAAAGTCATTGAAACAAACAGTATAGACAAAAACCTCATGGTGATCGGCTCTGAGACTCCCGTAGTCGAAGACGGTGGGCAAATTCTCACAAACGCTCTGCTAGTCACGGTATGGAGGAATAGGGGAAGAAGGCAAAATAGAAGTGGAGAAGATGAGGCTGGAATAACAAACAATGATAGTATTAGTTAAAGGAGTGATGGGACAAGTGGTGAGGGGCTGATCCAGGAGAGTGCCATATTGAAGGTCTAGTTTAGACTACAAAGAAAATCGAGCCTATCTAACTTACTGTTAGCTAGCTTTTCCACAACAGTACTCCTACTTCCAGATCCAGAAAGGATTTTAAACATAAATATTATAGTTGCTTCATCTATGAACTCAAGAGATATTACATTGCATGAAATATGTCAGGCATATCACAAGCAACACATTTGTGGCTCATTTTTAGAGCAAACTTTTGATAATAAGCACTTTCCTCCAGCTAAACTGTTGCAGAAAGAGGGTACTCTGATGTCAAAATACCTGGTACTTGCATCTGACCCTAATAACTTATTTAGGCTTATGGGGACCACTGAAGCGTCGTTTATGGCGTGAGACACCAACATCTTACCACCAAACAATTTTCAACACCAAGACACAGACACACAAAGAAGAGATCTAAGAAAGAGCATATTAGTAGTAAACACAGACAACCTTATAAATTCCATCTTCTAAACTGTAAGCATCGYAGTGGYRRCATTTGMTAATRCATATCCTCTRCAGAAAAAATAAATAATAAACCTAAAGTAAGACCTGAACATCCAACCACTATGGAAATTCAAACTATTTAAGCATGAAATACCCATAAACGAAACAACTGTGACATATATGTTCTGCATCGGGTTAAATCAGAGTGACCATCCATGAGCTAAGAACATGTATATAAATTAGATCAACAACTAGCCAAAATAAAATCTAAATGCATTGATTCCCAGTGAAAATTAGACCCAAAAAAAAAAGCAATCTATGCACCAGAACGCAAAGAGGAGAATATTTTGCAGGTGGGGAGCCCTGAAAATGAGAAATTAGGGGAAAGCTGAGGATTTGAAGAGCGTGTGGAAACTTCACCCATGACCACGACTGAGACCGAGCTCAGGAGTGTGTGTATCTAAGAATTTTGGAAGAGCATCCTATGTTGATGGCGGTCATTACCAACACCAACGCCAAGAGCAGAGGAGCGACGTCCATCCTTGACCGCCACGAGTTCGAAACCCCGCACAAGTGCCTTCTTCCTCTCGAGTCAGAGTTAGAATTGAACGTTAAAGATGAAATATTCTTTCTTTTTCATGAGAACAACGATGCAGAAGAAGAGCGAAGGGCACGTGGGCCGCATGCAAGCCCCATGTTGCCGACTTGAGAGTCTTGGGGCAAGTGGGTGGCATGCAATCCCCACGTTGCCAATACAAAGTCTTTTTAAATTGGTTTAATTTTAATTTTAGTTGTAAATATTATATTTATTTATTTATTAAATTTTCTTATATATATATATATATATATGTTTTTTTTTATTAATTATTTTGTTTTAAGTTGAAATATATATAATATTTTAACCCTGATATAATAATGTAAAAAAAAACAAAATTTGTTGAAAACTTATCTCAAGTCTAATTAAATATATATATATATATATATCATTTGATAAATTAAAAAAAAAAAACAAAGATCAAATCAAAGATTCAATTAAAGTATAATTATGAAGTTAATAAAGTTTAATTAATAAGTTTAAGTAAAGTTAATTAGTTTAATAAAATAAAGTTAAACTACATTAACAATTAATTAAAATATTAGTTAAGTTTGAGTAATATAGGGTTAAGTATGCCCGCATGGGTGTAGACGGATTGGCAAGTGCCGTGTAAATGGAAGGAGATTTGTAAATGAAGTCTCATGTTCGATTCTCACCCGGACTTACTCGTGCGCCATTCTTGCGGGCTGGGTGGTTGCACTTGGGGTTATAGTGGTAGCTGCTTGGGGATCGACCATGTGTCACGCGAGTATGAGAACCGCGAGTTGCCGATTCCCCCTGTAAAAAAAAAATAAAAAAAATATAGGGTTAAGTATAAAATTTAAAGGTCCAAGGGTTTTGAACCTAAGACCACCCACCAAACGACGCGCCTTAAGAAGAGAAATAACACCAATGCGCCACACATATCACTTTTACAAATAAATTCGCATATAAATAGTTTAATTATCAATAATAGCAAGGTACTAGCCTGAAGAATAATCTCCGATTATCCAAGCGTCATGCTCATGAGACCTTACACCACTCATCAAGCCAAGCGCCAAGTCCCTCCACTCCATTTCACCAGTCAAAGTCAACGCTAAATCTCAATGCAGCAATCGACAACGCCAACACTACGCGCCAAAGAAAATCTCCTGAGTCAAGCATCAGAGGATATTTAGTTATAAGCGAAAAGTTAAAAGGGCTTAGACTAGGACAAGCGGGAATGAGACAACATATGCACTAGGAGAGTAAGCATAGGAAGTGGCGAGTATGGCGCAAGGCTAGCGTAGCTACAGGGAAAGGGAACCAATAGTTTTTTTTTTCATAGGGGCGAAGAAATCAAGCTTAGATGCTTAATCTTAACCCTAACTTAGCCAATCCCCTAAAGGAGTAATGTTTGTTTACATACAAGTAAAGAAAACTTATGCCTAACCCTGTTTCTATTTTGAGTAGCACCAATTTGAAACATCCTGGAACTCACCATGACAATTTTGGTTGATGCAGGTCAAAGCATACATGATGGTCAGGACTCAAGGGAATCGAGGCAGGGGAGCGTTGTCACAAGCACAACCAACAATGCCAGCGCCACCACCACCATCGCTCGAACTAGCCCTCATACTGTGCTCGTTGGAAGCCATTAATGAGATTTTAAAGGGGCGACAACCGGCAGGGACTGAAGTGGAACCCCCACCGTCTGGAACGGGTAATCCTGAAGCGTCAAGGGATTCAGGGGGAGGACCTCCACCTGAAGACATCACGCGAGAATTGCAGAAGATCAAACTTTTAGAGTTTGCCCAGGGTCGTGCTAGTGAACGCCTGGAAGCATGGTTGGAAGGCATGACAAGGTGTTTTGCCTTAAAGGACTATGCGTCCAACTCAAAGGCAAAGATCACAATTTTCAGTTAAGAGACATCACCTTGAACTAGTGGGGCAACCTAGAGAGACAACTGCACCTTACCCCAGACACAGTATATTGGGAACTTTTCAAGGAGAGGTTCCGGAGGAAATATCTACCAACATACTACGAGGAACAACAGGTAGGGGCATTTCATGCCTTAGTACAGGGAAACAGAACTGTAGAAGAATATGAGATCAGATTTATGGAGCTGGTCAAATATGTTTCGTATATGGATAATGACCAATGACAGGCATAGCACTTCGTCTATGGATTGAACCCTAAGATAAGAGCTATGGTGCGGATGTGGAAGCCGTCTTCAGTAGCGGAGGCGGTGGAAAATGCACGTTATGCGGAAGAACACATGAACTTAACCGGGGGTACAAGACTGACATTTCTGCATTGTCCTGGATTTGTAGGGAAGGCCTCGAGGACATTTCCTAGGGGAGGGGACTCAAGGCCACCGCCATATGGTAACAGAGTCACTCCAAGGATAGTAGCTGCAAGGATTTCAATGATAGTGAGTACAACATCTCATTCATCACCAACGACGCAGAGAGGTCCACGACCATCTCAGGGAACAACGAGTAGGGGCAGGGGTTCCAGGGGAAGGAACTCATTTCAGAGGTAGTCACATAATAGTGCACAGGTTCAATCTCGTGTTACCTGTTGGGGGTGCGGAGGACCCCATTACCAGTGTGACTGCCCAGAGTTACAATCAGGGTTCGTGCATAGAGAAGGAAAGGAACCGATGGGGAGAGCAAGTAGCAGCCACCAGATTTACACAGCGTTTAATAATCGCCAGGCTGAACATCAATCCATGGTGGTGGATTCATCAGGTACGCTAAATCATATCAATGTTAAGATTTTGTTTGATTCTGGTGAGACAGATAGTTTCATTTCACCATCTGCATTAGAAAAGAGTGGGTTGGCAGCCTACGAGCACAATGACTTTAAACAAGTCGAGATGGCTTCAGGGGAAAAACAAGTGGTAGGACCTAGTGTTGATAATTGTATAGTAGACCTGGGAGTGTGTACTACCAGCTTGAAGGTATATGTCACTGCTCTCGGAGCATATGACCTAATCATTGGAATGGATTGGTTAGCAACTCACCGAGCTTTGGTAGATTGTTTCGCAAAGAGGGTGCTTTGTGTCGACGATGAAGGAAGACCAGTAGAGATCCATGGTGTACAGAGAAAAGTGTCATTATGCTTTATATCAACTATGAAGGTTAAGCGATGCTTGAGACAAGGGTGTCGATTGTATGTAGTGGAAGCAGTGAATGAAAGGAAGGGACCCTCATTGGATCAGTACCCTGTATTGTCATAATTTCAGGATGTCTTTCGGAACGAGTTACCAGGGTTACCTCCTGAGAGGGAGCTTGATTTTATTATTGAGCGAAATCCTAGTGCAGAACCAATCTCCAAGACTTCGTATCGGATGACAGCGCTAGAACTTTGTGAATTGCATATGCCGTTGAAAGAGTTATTGGACTTAGGGCTAATAAGGCCCAGTGTTTCACCCTGGGGCGCACCGATAATTTTTGTAAAGAAGAAGGATGGATCCTTACAACTGTGTATAGACTACAGGGACTTGAACAATGCTATAGTGAAAAATAGGTACCCGATGCCGTGAATAGATGACCTCTTTGATCAGATGAAAGGAGCAACGGTATTCTCAAAGATTGATTTGCGATCAGGGTATCATCAGTTAAGGATTAAGGAAGGTGATATCCCAAAAACTGCCTTTCAAACTC
>JASDQU010349795.1:1498-12270 GCA_032191745.1 Picea mariana
TCATGAGGAGTTTTTTTATGTAATGAGTACCTAAAATGGCCAAGTTGTCGGGACTCAAACTTTTTTGTCATTACAGTTAGGCTTAAGGGGGGGTGTTGGAGCATAACCCTAACTTACATTAGTTTATACCTAGATTATATTCCTAGATCTTGGTTAATACATTCATTTACACTTTATTTCACCTAATTTGGCCACATAGAGAAGAAGGGTGCCTCATCCCTAGATTTTAGCGAAAACTGCTAATTTTATATCAAGACACAACTCTCGGTTCTTGATTTTCTTGATTTATTCATGATTTATTCCAACTCCCCCATGCAAAAACTCATCTATTATTGGGGAATGCGCACCTCCTCTTTGAGTGAGAGATTTATTCCTTAATTAATGATTTTTGTCATTACTATTATTAGTAACTACTATTTTGGGTCAGTTAAGTGAGTTGGAACTGCTTCTCTTGTCAGTTAAGTGAGCTTAAGTGAGCTAATGTGAATAAATTGAATCTTGTGGACATTAATGAGTGTGTGACATGTATCTTTAGTGGTATAAGTCGAACTATGTGGTCTCCCTTAGCTTATGACACCTATTTTAGCTATTTCTATCTTTTTTTTACTAGAATTTCTATCTTGGAAATTCTATATATTCACCTCCTCTCTTCTTTTTGAGGATGGTTGCTCATGTATATTCATTTTTTATTAATATAATTCTCTGATTTATGGAGCAAAAACTTTCTCTCATCTCTTGAATATCAGCAAATTGTTTGTGTTCAATTTAACTAGAATTCTAGATCTATCGGGGTTTCTGTAGGAATTCTACACATTGGATAGCAGTAAAAAGGTTTTTTAGGTATTTGTGTGGCATTGTTAGCTATGGATTGTGCTACCAAGGAAGACCAAGATTAGACAAAGTGTTGGACATACATGGCTTTTTGGATGTAGATTGGGTTGGAGATTGTTGAACACACCGCCCACACTAAGAGCGGGGGGTGAATTAATGTGTGGACTTTTCTAACTTTTCTTCTTCTTACAAGTTAGCAATTAAAACATAATTGAAAAGATTAAGAACAATTAAATCATAATCACAATGGAAAAGAGATACCATATGTTTGTGTAAGATTTTATATAATTGATATGTATATATATGTGAATATAGTACTATGGATTTTCCCAACACCAACTATTTTGTATCAGCACCAACTGAAGTAAGGAGCACCAACTCTCAAGAAAGACCCAGCTTGTTGATAGAATGCAGAATATCCAACTAAATTTCATATAGTAGTTCAACCAACTCTAGTAGCAGTGATCCATTATTGAATCAATTATGTTTCATGATCAGAGGTATACCATCAACACTCATCACTGCACTTCATCTTCTCTTTGAAATTTTCACCTTCTTCACTTCATCTTTCCTCTGATATCCGCGCCTTCTTCACTTCGTATTCTCTCTGATATTCGCACGAACCCCAGGTCCACATCCCCTTCATTTTTCTCCGCAGGCTGCTCTTCCTCGATGAGCCTCTCTTTTCCACAAGCCTGTCTACTTCCACAAGCACACCACACCAAGTGAACCAATCATGATTTTATTTATACTTGTTTATGCTCAAAAATTATTTAAGTTATTGATGCTACTTTTGCAACAAGTTATAACTAACTTGTTCATTTACAACAAAATTTGGGACCACCAGAGATCATCATTCTGGGTCTTCATCTTTACACTTGGCATCCCCTTTACTTTCAGAAATTGATCACAGGTATGGATCGATTTCCTTCATCTCTGTGATTACAGAAATCAGTGCTTCCTTCAAACCATGTTCATATGATCATTGGCGTAGAACCACAGGCTTATCAACTTAAGCGATGCATTACATTCTTCCCTTTAAATCTCTTTACCAGATGACCAACGACGGTGACCTCACGTGAGGCAAGATGAGCGCTTGAGCGCTTATCAATTCAACAGTCACGATTCAATCTCTCGATGAGATGGACGATTGTCGAAACTTTGGGACTTCGCCCTTCGGGTCTTCGGGACTTCCAACATTTCAAATATCCTGAATACAATTTTGTCAAATAGATTGAACGGTTCACATTTATATCACAGAACCAAATCAATGGTCATATATGATCCTTACATATATCCTTTCATTTCTTAATCCAACGGCCAGGACTTAATCAAGCATTGATATGGATGGCCACCAATTACTTTGGAACTTCGGCTATTATGATTACGCTATACTTCCACTGTATTTTAATCAACGATTGAAAGTACATCCGACATCAGATCGATGGTCGAGATCTCCTTGGGGTCTCCGGACTTTGGATATTTCAAATCTCAACCCCTTCTTTCCTCCATACGTCAATCTTCTGGATTTGTCAATATATTGACGTGTGTCCCTTTCGAATCAACGGTCGATATTTCCTTCGGGTCTCCGAAATTCAGAGATTTCAAATCTCAACACCTTCTTTCCTCCGAAGTGATCACCTGTTGAGTAAGTCATAAGTGGTGGAGACCGCTTGTTGTCGGTTAATACTTCCACTTACACTACCCTTCCACTATAGTAGATCAACGATCAAGAATGCTCTCGAAGTGATCTTCAGATTGGACGCCTTGTGTCCACTTTAGGACTTTGGCATTTAGGACTTCAGGACTTTGGGCAAGTGCTGGTGGTAAAACTCCCGAAGTAAAACTCCTGTAGTGACCTAACTTTCTTGTGTCACTTGATGACATGTCACAAGCTAAGAAGCTTACATGTGTCACTCAAATTCGTGATTTGCACATACCTGAAATGTCGATTCAACTTGACACTTGTCATTATTTGATTACACCATGTGTGCTTGCTAACATGGATCTCCTCATGTGTCACATGTTCTTCTTCTGGATCTAATGGTTTTCCTAACTCCCGATGTATCTTAGATCGACGATTGAGAGTGACTTCGAACCTTTGTCCTTCGGGACTTCGGGACTTTTGACATTTCTTGGTGGTGAAACTCCTAAAGCAATTCTCTCGGAGTGACGTAACTTGCTTACGTCACTTGTTGTCATGGCACGAGCCAATTTACTCTTGATGCTTGTCATCATCTGATTATGCCATGTGTATTTTCTGACGTGGTCTATTGACATGGTCTGCCACATGTATTTTGTTGTCATGGTCTACTGACGTGGTCTACCACATGTCTTTTGTTGTCATGGTCTGCTGACGGGGTCTGCCACATGTCCTTGTAGATGTGGTCTTCTAACGTGGTCTGCCACGTGTCCTTGTTGATGTGGTCTACTAACCAAAAAACCTGATCCAACGGTCATCATATATATTCCAGATCCAATGGTCCTTATTCATTTTAGATTTCAGGCTTTGGGTAATTAAACTCTCAAATTGAAAAATCTAAAGTGATATTTTTCTGGAGCTTAACCTCCTCGCATGTTTATACCCGAACTAAATGTTGTTAGTTGATCATGATCCTAGATCGATGGCTCGATCTGTCTGTGATGAATATCTTCTAGCTTATCCTATCCTTTCACTTAGAATGATCCAACGGCTGACGAAAATTCACATAAATGAGATCTTAGATATTTTACCTCGCTTATCCTATCCTTACACTCAAAAATGATCCGACTGCTAATGGGAATTTGGATTTGATCCAACGGCTGATAGGTATTCAGATAATCAAATTCTCAATCCTTTCAACTTATCCTATCCTTCCACTGAAATGTGATCCAACGGTCGTGAAGACACTCGAAGCAAATCAACAATCAAGGATGATTGTGAAACCACAACTTGCGAGTGATTTAACTCGTCACCAAAAATCCACAATTTGAAGTTGTGCGTTGTTGTTGAGTTAACCACAATTGTCGATATTCGAATCTATAAGATCTGATGGTCTTGACTAATTACGGGACTGGAAACAGCACGATATTTAATTCTCCTTTCGATCTTCGCAATCTATCCCTATCGTTGATCTAGCGATTGCACATTCGACGGTCACAACTCAATTCGACTTAATCTGATCATTTGTTGGTTCAACTACAGTCGTCAATATTCGAGTCTATGAGATCTAACGATCTAGACCAATTGCAGGATTGGAACTAGCGAGTCATTTAATTCTCCTTCCAATCTCCGCAATCTATCCCTGTCGTTGATCTGGCGATTGCACATCCGACGATCATGATCTAATTTGACTTAATCTGATCATTTGTTGGCTCAGCCAAGTTGTCGATATTTGGGTTTATGAGATCTGACGATCTAAACCCATTGTGGGATTGGAACTAGCGAGACGTTTAATTCTCCTTCTGATCTCCACAATCTATCCCTGTCGTTGATTTGGCTTGCAGATATGACGGTCACGATCCTCCAATGGTCCTCAATCCCATGGTCACTCATATGACTGACATCCATAATATGAGATGGTCAACACAGTCAATTTCTTGATCGGATGGTTGCTAAGGCTTCTCACTCTGATCGGGCAGTTGTTGAGGCTTCTCACTCTGATCTTACACTTTTCCTTTCGAGCTTTGATCTTTGCATTTGCTAACCCTCCTGAGCTTCTATCATAGGAACATTTTTTATCCTATCATGATCAACAATAATCATGAATTTCTTCATAATGTTCACTTATTCTACTAACTAATATACTATGCAATGTGCTCTTCCTTCTGATCTTTGACATTCATTTGCTTTTGTATTGCATTTTCCTTTCTGATATTTGATCTTCATACTGCTCGCTTCTTCTGCTAACTAATATACTATTGACATCAATGACAATCTCATCTATGTTAAATGATCATTCATTGTAACAACAAATCATCATATCGACTATTGACATCAATGACAATATGTCCAACAATCTGGATTGTAGGAGATCATAAGTGGATATGTGTTTAACCTATTTGGAGAAGCAATATGTTGGATGAGAAAAAGATAGGTTGTAGTGGCACTTTCAACTACAGAAGTTGAATACATGGCATCCACTCATGCAAGTAAGAAAGCAATATGGTTACAAAGATTGTGTGCATGTATTGGGTTGGTACAACAAGTTGTAAGGATAGATTGTGACAGCCAGAGTGCAATTTTTCTGGCGAAGAACCCGGCTTAGCATTCAAAGACAAAGCATATTGATATTCAATATCACTTTGTGAGAGACATGGTTGAAGAAAATAAAGTGTTGTTGATGAAGGTGGACACTTTGAAGAATGTTGCAGATTCATTAACAAAATCTATGAGCATTGAGAAGTTCTCTTGGTGTAGAGGATCCATGGGCATTGTTTCCCCTAGATTGTTGAATATGGAACCCTGTAACCCCATGTATGCAAAGAAAACAACAGGTGGGAGAATGGTGGGTATGTGTTATATACTTTGCACGACTAGCACTAATGTCTGCTACGTTGTGTCGGGTGCACATGGGGGATTTGAGGGCGGGCCATTAGGCCCCCCTGTCGAGGGTTCAAGGGCAATGCCCCTAAGAATTTTTTTTTGTGTCAAGAAACGTGTCGCATTTTTGTCTCTTTTTTCGTGTCGCCTCAATTTTCGTGTCATTTGTTGGGTGGTTTTTCGACACATGGTTTTTTGCTGATGGTTTTCTATTTTTGGTTAAGGAATTAAGGTTGTTGACTAATCCAGGTCATTGGGTTAGGTTTTTGTATGTCGTTGTCTCCTATATGTATATTGTATTGTAAACAATGTATCATTATGAATGAATATAGAATATGTTGGTTTTCTCGGTTTGGGTTTCCAGGGGAAAAATCTCTGTGTAATATGTTTATTTGCCATTGTATATTTTCTGTTCTTTTATTGAAAAATTGTTTGTTGTAAAATATTGTACAAGGTTAAAATCTACAGAGACGTCCATGTAAAATTAGAGTTTATTTGTGCAAAAGTGAAACTTTATTGAATTGTTTAATATTACTTTGTTAAAGGGGAAAAGATTAGGGTTGTTGACCCCTAGTCTTGCAGTTTACCCCTTAATCTATGGACAAGTCACCTTGGTAACATTTTGTATAAATAAGATATCATAAGATCTCATTTTAACATAACTTTCCCTCATTGTGAGAAGTATTGGTCTAAAATTTTCGCTACACTTGGCTCTATTTATCTCTTATGCACTTGTTTATGGCTATCTTGATGAATGGTTGATGGAGGAGTGAAGCACTAGCCTTGGATGAATGCTTTCTAGCTTTTATGGTGGATTATCTTAGCATCTTTATTGATTTTGGTATGGTCTTTTACTCTTATTCTATAATTATTTCAAGTCAAGGATTGTTGTGATAGGAGCTAGGTGGGAATTATAAGGGCATACACCCCCACTATAGTATTCATCATTTTATTCTTCATGTTATTGGTTAAAAAAGGGTTTGCTAAGAGAAGTATAAGGGCATACACCCTCTTAGCTTAAACCCTAGCTAGAGAAAATTGCCTTGGGAAGTAAAAGGGATTACACCCCAAAAGAGGTATATTCTCTATATATTTCTTTTATTTGACTCCATTAACCCAATAGTAAAGGCACCAGTCATATATTTTTTGCATTGGAGATATAAAATCATTGCCTTGGGAAACGTGAATTTTTATATTTTGAAAGGTCTTTTGCTTGGCATTGGTTTGCCTCATTGAGAGGAGTCTTCCCCTACTAGGGCATCCCCTCTCTCCCACTACTTTAATATTTGTTAAAAACCCTAACCTACAGCCATTAGGGTTAATCTAACCTAGATAAACTACTAACCATAACTCCTAAACTAACCCTAGACTAGCTCCTAAATTTTGCACACTAACTCTACTAATTAGGGTGCATATTTTGGGCTAATTGTTGGCATGTTTTGATGGTGTAATTTTATGATATAAGTGATTGAAAGATACATCCATAAGGCTGTAATTTTCTGCAGAAATATACATGTTATAACAACTGGTTTTATTCAACTTCAAAGTGCCATTTTTCAGCCTATATTCATTGCTAATCTTGATGTTGATTTGCTTAAATAGTTTAGATCTGTGTATGCTGATTTAGATGCTTTATTTACTGATATAAGATTTCATATATTGCTGAAACTTAGGGAAAGTATGATTAACTTGTTGATCCATACTAACATATATCATTACAAGTTGGATTTTCTTGTGCCTTGGGCAGGTACAATCATCCATAGAAGTATTATACCTTTGGGGAAACAATCACCTAATTTACAAGGCATCTCTTCCCACATTTCACTCCAATTATACTTGACCTCTAGGGGCTTCACTTCCATCTCTATCCATATCCATCTCATTCCCCCCTAGGGTCACCGAGATCACCTCCCTAGAGTGACCTAGTCACCCTTGAAGTGTGGGACCTACATTGAGGCGACATTGGGTGTAGGATTCCCAAGTTGTAGCTCTTGCTTTGTGGTTGGGTTGGGCTTTTCCCAACCTACAAATTTCACTATAACATTTTTGCGTCATTTCCAGGGAAGATTTTGAATATTCTTCGTACCCTAACGACACTTTGGCAAGCTATCCCAAATCCTTTCCCTTAGATTTCCTAGCGACTCCACCCAAGGGACGTTCCCTTTCCACCTTATTTGATGAGCTCATCTTGAATATCATCTGGCAACTCCACCTTCCAAGAACCCACTTTTCCCTTATCCTTTTCCATCCTTTGGTGAGCCTTGAGCTGATCTGATGACTCCATTGAGTTATTACCTTAAGTAATGAATACATGGCCTCACAGGACTTACCATGGGATTTCCACAAGATGTATCCCTCCTTCGATTTTCAGGATATTCCTGGATATCCAAACCATTGTCCCACAAAATGGAGGGAAAATTGCCCCAAATTTGACGGTGACCCAGCTCTAGCAGTCACCCATCTTGTCAATTATATGAAGTATGTTTCAAGACTAGATGCACTACATGAGGATGTGCTAATGAAATTTTTTGTATCTTCATTGGAATCAAGTCAAAGGAATTTTATTGCACAGTCATGTAATCTGAAGAGCATCCCTTCTTCTAACAATCTCATTGAAGAATTTCTCAAGCACTATCAGCCATCTACCCATAATTTCCAAGATACTTTCCAAGAGCTCAAAAACATTCTTTGCAGAGAAGGTTTTCCTATAGGTGAGGATGAAGAAAATCTTGAAGAAGATCTCGATGAGACATATGATAAAGATGAAGTATCTACCTTTCCACTTGATGAGGAAATCCAGACCTCTGCTTCTCCTGTACATCAAGAAGAGAACATAATGATTTATAATCCTTTTGAAAACTTTGATGATGCTTTGTTCCATGAATTTGGAAATGAAGAAGACTTCCAAAAGGGTCTGGATGAATTTTCTCTCGTAGAAGATCTAAATGATGCATTGATATATGTTTTCCCTTTTGAAGAGAATGAAGTCCTCTAGGCTTGTGAAGAAGTAATCAACTCCTATGATGCAGATGAATTCATGGAACAACCCTCGGATATAGTTGACAACCACATTGATGATTTCATACAGGTTGGGAGACGTAGATGGGATGTGAGTTGTTTCATTATTGATAGATATCCCATTTATAACGTTGAGGGTATCTCTCAGGAAGAGGGGGTTGAAGTGTCATCTTTAGAGAATTGTTCTCCATGCATGTATGATTTAGATTTTTGGAAGTCTAGTGATGACATGGTTACAAATTTGTTCTTCCCTTTCGAGGATGACTTGTCACAGCATGATCTTCATTCATCCCTTGATGCATATCCTTTTAAGGATGCATATTTGTTCTATGAGGACTTTCAACTATTATGCATGGATTTGGAGGAATACCAGGATGTGGCCACCTCAAAGCAATCAGAGGTTCATTCTTCAAAGCAGAAGTATTTTCATCTTGGATATTTTCATGAAGATTCACGGGGGAAGAGGAGGTGTTTTTATACACCTAATCATTTTTCTTACCTCTTACCCTCTTCTCCAAGAAATCATGCAGTATTCTTTTGATCTCTCATTTCCTCTCAATACTCGACAAGTAGTGAGTCTTTGTGTATAGATGAAGATGAGCCTTCGTCTACATATAGTATCACCCTTCAAATAAGGATTGATCAAGCTTGTGGCTATCACTTCAAGAAGGATTCCTTGCATGATCACAGTGACGTATATTCTTTCCAGCAAGATTTCCTCCCTCCCACCCATATCCATGAGTTTTATTTCATGATCAATTATATGTGTGTTTAAAATCATGATTATTATGTGCTTAACTTATCTTAGTCGTATTATATGATTAAGCACAGGGGGATATACTTTGATGAGATGATCAAATGGTTGCATTGGTTGTATGACTGATGAATGTGATCTTCGGGGCCCCAAGGCCCCAAGTAAGTAGGTACAGGTCTACCGGGAGATGTTGTGGTTCTCATGCACTCTACAATGAGCACATTTCCCCAAGTATGAGCCATATTTTATCCTCATTTTGTGGATAACTATGGAGATTATGTCTTGAGGCCCTCAAGTTGCAGATATGGAGTGTTGAGAGACTACATGACCAGCAGTACTCTTTTGCATAGATGGTCGCATATTTCTAGATGGCATCCACCACATCAACTAGCTTCCGGAAGGCAGTGGGCCTTGCTCCATGAGGTACAAGTCAGTATTATGGTGAGAATCATTTCAATATTTAAGCCAATTGAGTATGTTTTATCTTAGATTGCTCTATATTTCATGATATGTGCTTGGAAATTATGCCTTTTTCCCTACTTCACCTTGGTGGTTGACATCCTTCCCTAGTAAGTGGTCTTCCTTGGGGATGGTTTTGCTACTATGAACTCCCTTAAAGATCCATTGTACTATTCTCGACCATACTTACCACTTTCCATCATTATTTCCCTCAATTTCCTTATCTCTTGGGATTTTAGGGTGTATTGATCCAAAAAGGGGTTGTCCCTCATTATATGGGAAGAAGGGGTTGAAGGCCTAGAGGGGTTTGATGTTGGGTAAAAGATAAAAGCCTTGCATAAACCTTCCAAATGCTTCACCCAAGGATCACCCAAGAAATCATTGAAATTCTTATCTTTGAGTAAAGGGGACCCACAATATAATAAAGAATTCTTAAAAGGTTAGTTGAAGGATAGGAGGTCTCATCACGAGCCGACCTATCACATCCATGAATATCTAGTGGTATGAAATTTCCATCATCTGGTCACCAAACCAGGGTAATTGCTCTCAGTTGCATGGCTGAGAGAAAGGGGGTCTCATCACGATCCAACCTTTTCATTTCCACAAGGTGTTTGTGGGTGACATTTCCATCATCTGGTCACCACACTAGGGAAGAGACCTTCAACCTCTCCTTATGCTATATTGAAAGAAAATACAAGGAAAGAAATATAAAAGGCAATTGATGGGCTTGGAAAAATTGCATTGCGGACGAAGGTACCACACACCCTCTACAAAGGCACCCATGAATGAGACACTACGACCCCTTGTATATCATGAGCTCTATTCCCATTGAGTCTTGACTCTAACCACTTCATCCACTTTACATGGATTAGAGAGGGATCTCTTGGAAACTCTACTTGAAGTAGGGAAAGATCTACCCAATAGGACACCTCGTCAACCCTCCCATATTCAATCTTGACAAGTCGCATAGTGTCTTTGAGAATTTAATTATTTGATACAATGATCTTTGATTCACATGCTTAGGTGGCTCATTTATTGATTGGATTCACTTATCATGATTTTATGACTTGATATCCTTGGAGGGTGTGCTCATTTGTCTTTGCAAGACCTAGTTGGTGGACAGTTTTGGGAGAACAAGCCTAGCTTGGGCTTCCATAGGGATACAAGCTCATAGGTTGGATGCCAAGG
>JASDQU010349798.1:0-12243 GCA_032191745.1 Picea mariana
TGCTCAATGCCTTATCAATCAAATAAAAGTCAAGTTGCGCAATTAAAGTAAGAGCAGGCAAATGGACATAGTTTGAAAGAATCTTTTCAGTCACATGATAAACCAATGGTAAAGTGCCTTTCAGAATATCAATAAAAGACTATGACAGTCCAAATAACGATGGAGGAGTTTTCACGCTTTCAGTCGTGAAAAATAAATCGAAACCAATTTGCAAATGTCGCATGAAATAAAAATGTCTTTTGTTTGCAAAAATAGAAATTTGAAGTTCAAGAGACATAGGTGTAGGCATCTTTTAGGGCAATTAAAAAAAATGAATTGGCTTCCAACAATGGCGACACACTGGGAAAAGCAATTATCTCTGCTGAAAGAAACAAATTCAGATTAGGAGACCAAACCTGGGTGACAGAATTTAACATTTTCCACATCCTGGGTGACAGAATTGGGTAGGTCAATAGGCGAGTCAGGTAGGGGTTTAGGTAACAGAGCATTGTAAGGCACAGGGGGTACTGACTTGCTCTCGCTCACCACAGGTTTGTCAACCTGTGGTGGGCTTGAGTCATCGAAATTATTTCGAATAAGAAAATCATTCCAACAGTCTTAGCGTCACCCCAAATGACAAACCGCAAGCATTTTAATTAACCCAAAATGAAATAGGCTGCTATCGTCCTGGTTCCTCTTATATCTTTTAGACATTTTAAACAGACTCCTATGCAGGTAGTAAGGCATATTAATCTCATATCCCATGAAAACCATAAGTAGTCGAAGGTGGTACAAGAACACGAAACCATACCTGCCCTCGCAGGTAATGAACTGCTTGGTTATCATCAGCAAGTCATACCATCGTTGCTTTAGCATATTTGCGGGCAAACCTTTGTCGCAGGAGATCACTCTTCATGACTGGAAGAGCAATGTCCACGAGACATCTTCCACTTTGCAATTTTTTGACCATCTCTGCCCGACAGCAGGCAGACCGGTAGCTAAACTGAGAAATTGCTCATCAATTTCCAATTGCACATCCCCAACCTTGGCTCGGCAGCCATCAAAGGTTAATGCAAATTGCCGAGCCATGCTAGGGTTATAACCATCAAACTTTCGTATGAACGGGAGCCATACGAATTCCTCAAGGTCACTGTAAGCACTATCGAACATCAACAATGCCTGGCCACCATTGGGTTCAGCCCTTACGACCGGAGCCATGGTGAGGGCGCATGGTAGGGTTTGGATAAACACACAGGAGCAAAATCGCTTAGGCTAACAGGTGAGAACGGTGAAAGGGGAGGCAAATCAATATGTGCGTGCAAAGGTGGTGGGTTAGTTCACCGCCATGTGAAACCATGAATGTTCAACGTAAAATCAATCCCATAAATCAAACATACGCCAAGTAATAATTCAAACCATAAAATAAAAAACCAAAAGTTTAATCAATGCACCGTTGCATAACTTCAAACTATTGTCATTCAATATAAAATCAAACTCATATGTTACTCATGCGCTTGTTGCATAATATGTAATCAAAGCTTTTAAAACATTGTGACAAGAGACTTCATAAAATCGATAAGCCAAGGGCTTATAATAGTAAGGATCACATCATATAAAACAATATTTACCATGACCCTTATATAACCAAGTATAATTCATATGCTCAATGCCTTATCAATCAAATAAAAGTCAATTTGCGCAATCAACGTAAGAGTAGGCAAATGGACATAGTTTGAAAGAATCTTTTTAGTCACATGATAAACCAATGGTAAAGTGCCTTTCAGAATATCAATAAAAGACTATGACAGTCCAAATAACGATGGAGGAGTTTTCACACTTTCAGTCGTGAAAAATAAATCGAAACCAATTTGCAAATGTCGCATGAAATAAAAATGTCTTATTTTTGCAAAAATAGAAATTTGAAGTTCAAGAGACATAGGTGTAGGCATCTTTTAGGGAAATTAAAAAAAAAATGAATTGGCTGCCAACAAGCCCCTAGTTTTCAATTGGTGTGACGGGGTTCTAAGAAGCATGAAAAAATATTTAACTAAGTGCAGGAATGGTGAACTAAAACAGTTTGGATACGAATCGATTTTGGTGTCCTTCTCCCTGGAGAGGGTCACATGTTTTTGCTTGCAGTTAGAGTGGGGTATACCTATTCTACATGATCCAAGAATGAAGAGGTAGGTCGATCACATGGAATGACATGTAATTGGTCCTATCATTAGGTATAATGATTTTTTCTTTGACTGGTTGAGGACCCATATGCTTATGGTCTATGACTATGCTTATGTCGATTTAGACTTCTAAGGTGATCTAGACTTGGTTCTTCCTGAGGGTTACCGATGGGGGGACATAGGTAAGAAGTACATTTTCTTTTTATAATTTTTTTGTGATTTTTAAATATAAATTTTTTTTATGTGTTATTTATTCGATGACTTAATCAAATTCTCTTTTGATGATGCATACGTGGGACCTTACCGACCTCCAGGTTCATCCCCCATCCAGAGGCAAGGGGAGAGAGATGGCGTAGCATGACTCGTTGCTACTGACTACAAGATTCTAGAGAAGACTCTAGAGGGGCTTACTATGAACATCTCAGATGCCTCTTTCGATGATATCCTAAGGCATTATCAACTCCATACAGTGGGTGTGTCTGCTTCCATCAGTCGACTTCTTTGTAAACTAGCACGAGAAGTCGCATGTTATAGCGAGAAACATCCTTGATGCTATATTTGTATATGAAGCCATGTGCTTCACATTTTTGATATTTTGGTCTTCGGACAAAAAACATTTTTTTTTTTAGCTCTTATCGTTATATATATATATATGAGGTTTCTACTAGCTTACTTGTTGTATATACAAAGTGTGATTGGATTTTATAAATTTCTCAAATGTCTGTCTAACACATAATTAGCTAGAGAATCCATTAATGTATTTCGACATCTAGGAATGTGTTGATATTAAATGTAATCAAAATGACATTCCAAGAGGCAAATTCATAAATATACCCTTAACAACGTAGGACTTCAAATGGAGTAGAATTTACTCAACTGTAAGACTAGTAACTGCAAATCAAGTCACACAATAAGATGATGGATTCCAAGTGAAATAACGTCGGTCAATAATTCGATGACTTCACTTTATTTTTCTATATTGTTAGTTGCGTGACGAAGGCAAACACCATGCAGACTAATCAATTCATTTGTAAGTACATAGATTTCCCAAGCAACAGATGCTAAGTTCTGAGTACTGCAACTAGTGCCATCAACRAAGCCAATTTAGGGTAGCGAAGACACTGACATCTAGAAACCAAGCACATAGTGAGGTAAGCAGTTGAAGGTCGAAACCAAACAATGAAAAAAAAACACAAAAGTATGATACACTAAATATACAAGAACTTATGCAAAAATGACTTAAGCGTAGTACTTCTTTAAGTAAAGCTCATTTCTGGGTTCACTCAAAGGGATTCCATCATAATCAACTAGATCATAAGCTCCCTTCTCCAGCATACATTTGAAAATGTAAGGACCTCACCACATGCCCTCGAATTTATCGACCCCTAGCAAATCATGATCTTGTTCGAAAAGAAGAGCTAGATCTCCTTCAGAAAAAACACATGGCTTGACATGCTTGTCATATTGGGCTTTAACACGTTTCTTCTGGGTTTCAATAATTAAGGTGACATGGCGATGGTTTTCATCTAATTTCATTAAGTACAACAGACGTTCTTCGACAGAGGTATTGGGGAGAAGTTCAATGACCAATTTCAAAGACGGTATTTCACATTCAATCGACAAGATAGCCTCAATACCATAAACTAATTGGAAAGGTGTAAATCTCGTGGAATACTTAAAAAATGTCAGATAGGCCCATAATGCTAAGAACAACATCGTGTGCCAACTTTTATTATGAATTCCTATCATCCGTCGAAGCATAGTAATGAATTTTTTTTTTATTGCTTCAACCTGGCCATTGGCCTGTGAATAATAGGGGGTTGAGTTTTCATGGTGAAGACCCAAGTTTTTAGTAAGTTTAGACATCATAAGATTATGAAAATGACTACCGTGATCAGTGACGATAGCTTAAGGGACACCAAACCGAGTAATGATGTCATTGAATATAAACAATGTTGCAATTTTCCCAGTGTTATCGAATGTAGGCATTACCTCGACCCACTTAGTGAAATAATCTACAACTACAATGATGTATCCATGCCGCTCGACCGAGTGAGGGTTACATTTCATGAATTCAATGCCCCATTTGGTGAATGGACCAACAAAAACTATAGGATGTAAGGGAGAATGATGATATCTTATCTTGTTATTATAAGTTTGGAGAGCATGGCATTTTTGAATGGAAATGATGCAGTCCTTAAACAAAGAAGGCCAGAAATAACCCGCTCATAAGATCCTTTGGGAAGTGGCATACCCAGACATATGACCGCCACATGCTCTGGAGTGACAGTCATTCAAATCTTTCTTATCTTTAACCTAAGTAAGACATCATCAAAAAATGGAATCAACACCGCGATGGTAGAGATTGTCGCCAAGAATGATGTATTGGCAGGCTTGATATCATATATGACGACGATCTATGCTAGATAGATTGGGCCAGAAATTTTGATTCAAGAGATAGATAATGATATCTTCATACCATACATCATCAGATATAATCAGAAAAAGGGATTCGTCGGGAAAGGAATCCTCTACCACATTTTCATTCTCAGTGGAGGGAAGGTCACATATCAGTTCGACAAAAAACAAATATTTCTTAGACTTAGCACATTCAAACTCTAAGTCAAATTCCTGGAGAATCCCTATCCACTTGGAGTACTTTCCCCCTAGAATTTTTTGGGTGAGGATATGTTTCATGGGGTTGCAATCAGAAATAATAATGGTTCTACGTAATAAGATATAATGACAAAAACGTTGAACAACTTGAATAGCTGCCAAGGCCATCTTATCCACATGTAGGTATTTGGTCTTGGTAATCATGAGACTCCAACTCAAATAGTATATCACATGTGAATCATGCGAATCATCCTCTTGGAATAAGACCATGGAAATGGTAGAGTCTGAAGCAGCTAAGTAGAGGATGTAATCCCATCTATAGTCAGGGGGAAACAATAATGGTGTACGGTTTAAGACAAGTTTCAAAGCTTCAAAGGCTTTGTCCATAGTATCATCCCATACAAACTCGTAACCTTTCTTGAGTAGCCGAGTGAATCCTTTCATTAGTCCAACGTAATTGGGGATGAAACGACGTAAAATGTTTTCCTTCCCTTGCAAACTTTGGAGATGGCATAGTGTAAGGAGGAGGTAGATTAAGGATAGCCTCAACCTTCAAAGGGTCTACTTGAATCCTATGTATCGACACAATAATACCAAGAAATTGGTTAGACTCCACACAAAAAACACATTTATGTGAGTTTAAGCAGATACGATAATAACGACAATGTAAAAAAATGGCCCTGAAATGTGTCGGGTGATCTTGATGATGCATGGAATGCATCGATATATCGTCAAGATAGGGTTTCAAAATGTGCTTAATATCATGAAAATCATAAGACATAGCGCACTGAAAAGTCGCACCAACATTCTTGATACCAAAGGGTAATTCCCGGTAAGCAAAGGTTCCCCAAGGGAAAATGAAAGCGGTCTTGTGTTGGTTTGCGGGTAAAATATTAATTTGATTATATCCCAAGAAACCATCCATCAAAGAGAAGATCTCATTGCCGACATAGTCATCAACGATGTGGTCAATGAAAGGGGTCGGGTAATTGTCCGTAGGACAAGACTTATTTATGTCCCTATAATCTACACACACGTGGATGGTACCTTGTTTCTTAGTCACTGGAACTAGATTGGATACCCATTCAGTCAAAGACACAGGATAAATAAAGCCATCTTTAAGGAGTTTTTCAACTTCAAGCCTGATAGTAGCAGCTTTGCATGGGTTCACTGGGAGAAGTCTCTGTCGAACAAGTTTAGCATCCAGGTATGTATTAATCTCATGTACAATGGTATCAGGATCGATACTTGGCATTTCTTTGTAACTCCAAGAAAAAACATCATAGAATTCTTGGAAAATGGATTTATACATGTGGACCTCATCAATATAACATGAGTCCCCGATATGAACGTTCTCCATGACTTCGGGTTTAATGGATATGTCGATAGGGATGGTAGGTGAAATGTTGCTCAAGTTCCCTTCATAGTAAACATCTTGTGATGACTCAGAAACTTAAGAAATAACAACAACGCTCGACAGAGTCTAAATCCATTGGTAACTCTTGATGGTGTCACATTCTAGGAAGAGAATGGAGGGGTGATTCCCATTGTCCCAAGGACTGTCTTCCATAGACATGACTGACATGAACATTTCATCCATAGGAAAAATCACGTGAAACAGATCAAGAGATGAATCACAGAGAGAAGGAGAGGAGGGGGTTGTCGATTGGATAGCTTGGTAAGTGGATTTGACCAGACTTAAAGGCATATTGTGGCCATAAAAGAGGTAATCACTAGGGATAGGTACTACCCACAGATCATATGACTCAGGGGTTTCACGAATAGTGGTGGATATCATGTTAATAGAGGCAACAAAAGGAGGGGGAATATCAGGTGGTGAGATTGGAAACGTACCCATCAAAGTAGAATATTTAAAAAGACCAACTCCGACATTATCGTAACTAGGGGGTGTCTTCGAAATAAAGGCAATGTTGTTAGTATGGGAATCAGAATTAAAGAAGGACAATTGGTCAATAGTAATGACCTTTCATTGGTGCGGGAAACGTAACACACACAAAAGGGTAGACACATCTACATGTATGGAATCAACCCAGCTATGACCAAGTAAGAGGTTATAATCAAGAGGTGCATAAAATACCTAAACATCAATACTGATTGATTTACCTTCCAACATAATAGACAACGAGGGAAGAACACCATAGGGTTTAAAGAATGTACCATTGAAGGAATTAAGCGTATCGTGTGATTCAGTGAGGGTAAGAGAGACAATGTCTTTCCAATAAGTGACGGACATGATGCAAGTCCAGGCTTCTTCATCAATAAAATTTCTATAGATATTCTTGTTTTCAAAAATAACTTGGATCTGAAATGCTAGCTGAGGAGGAAGCCTAGTAACGTGATCTTCCAAGTCAAATATTATGAGATTAGTATCTATGGGACCAATTCCACCAATGGACTTTAATAGTTCCTTCCATTGAGCAGGGAAACTTTGAAGGACTTCGAGAGATGACATCGTAAAGGGTGCTTGCAAGAAATTTTCTACAATACTATAGTTTTGGGCAACATGGGCATGAGGATTGAAGAAGACTTTCGAACAACGCCCTTGGGAGGAGGGAGAAGAACTGTATCGAGACCCGATCTTTCGAGATGAATAGGACTATTTTGAGGTGAATATGGGAGAGAAGATTGAACCAACAAAGGTGTCGTATCATCTACTTTCTCCTTTGATGGAGAGTAATCCTTGGCTCGAGTCGCAATTTCAACTTCATTCTTTTTAGAATCACCAGTACACATAAGGACATAGGATGAGGTAGAATGAGAAGTTTGGTCATGAATGACTAGTTGGGCTTATTTTTGAGAAGGGAAAGGTTGTGACCAAATGATAGGTGTAGGAGGTTATCTTCTTACTTGGAGGAACTTAGTAACCTCGACATGTCTCGAACAATCTTTCATGTAATGATCATCACCACAAATAAGGAAGGGGTAATGAGGTTTACGTTTATCTTTCTCATCAACGGTTTGTGTCCTAGATTTATTATATTGTGGATTGTTATTCTTGTCCTCCTCATTTTTACCCTTCCCTTTATTTTTATTTTTATTCTTTCCACTAGGCATGGATTGACCAGAATTAACCTCAATAGTATTACCAGTGGAAGGAGTAGGAGTAGGATTATTTTGTGCATTAGAATTATTAGATTTGGGATTGGTGTGACTGGTGTGTGTAGACTGGGTCTCAGCATGAAAGGTGTCAATCACACCATCAGCAGCATGAGAAGTTGTCGGTGGTGTTGGGGTAGGGTTTGTGGAAGGACGAGGAGCGTTAGGGATCAAATCGTAAAGTGTTCTCATTTGCAAATAAATGAGATCAAGATACTACGCACAACTAATCACCTGCTCTTCAGTGAAAACATCGCCCATGGTGTCATGATGAGCGATAGTTCCAATGGGTGATTTGGTAAACCACAAGGCCAATAGTTGATCATGAAGGGGAACTTTGATTAAACTCATTCTCCTCCTCCAATCATGGATGTGATTGGAAATATGAGTGGATGAGGATTTCTTGAAAGAACTCAAAATTTCGGTTCCCATCTTGTATCGAATCGGTAGTTAGTAATGTGTTGAAAAGGCCATGGATAGGGTGTTAAAGTCATTCAAGAAACCTCATGGTAAATCGATGTACCATTTTTTTGCCAGACCCATTAGAGTTCATTGGAAGAGTCGTAACCTGATGGATTCATCCATCAAGAAGTTGGATGAACACCACAAATGAAAATTCATAACATGATTAGTCGGATCTTCTCCAACTCAACCATAAAATTTAGGAATGTCAGATGATAACTTGGCCGGTATGATGGGACAATAAGGAGAATGTAAGATAGGATCATTCAAAATACTAGACAGATCAGGTAAATCCAAGGTGGCCAGGAAGGACAACATTCGGTTCACTTGTGGAAATTGGTAGTTTTGAGGGGGAAGCCCCATAGGCATATCAATAGGACCATAAGAAGTCTACAAATAATTAGCTAGTCCTAACATATTCGGTTGTGGATGATTTGGAGGCGTATATCCCATAGGTTTGGGTTGATTAGAGATGTTCCCTTCGAAAGGAACACTATATTGAATGTTTGAACCCCAAGCAGGATTCAAAGAACCTTGATATGGTTGACCTAGGTTAGGGGGTACAAAAGAGTTAACTTGAGGATGTTTCCTCCCAGATAGTTGTAGATTTCCTTGGAAACAAAGATTTCAACGTAGATATTGTACCACATGTGCATTCTTTCCATATAGTGGGTTATGGACTTCAACCTGAGGTTTCCACTCAATTTGAGGCTGCTCCCTAATCATAGGTTGCCCCCTAGATTTAGGTTGACCTCCAAAAGAAATCTGGAAGCCATAAGTGATAGAAAGACTGGTGCCTCCAAGAGGATTGGAGCCACTAGGGCCAGATCCTCTAGGCAACAGTGGAGGAGGAACATATGACCCTCATGAGAGAACCTTGGCAGCTGTACGAACAAAACCAGTAGCAACATTATACCCAAGAGGAAAAAAAAGTCCAGAACCTCCAAACGGAACCTTGGTAGAGGTAGCAACGGAAGAATTCAAATATCTATACCCAGGGGGAAGTGATGGATTTATTCTAGGTGGAAGTGGTGTCCCAATCAGAGCTTGGGAGATAACCAAATTTCCAGTAGGAATCGTGGTGGCTTGTGGAACCATAGTAGAATGGGCCATCGGGAGGGTGGGAATCGAGTGAGAACCAATCAACACTTGGTATGAAATGGTGATGGCATTACTGGTAGTATCAGTAAAATGGTCTAAAGGTATCGTATAGGTTACATACGTCTCAAGCACTTGTGATACCATAGTTCGATCAGGACTCCCTCCTAAGTTACCGTACGGATCATGTACTGTCAAAGGGACAAAACCAAAATTAGAAGTTCCCACAGTGTGAGCCGGGGTCCTAAATGATTCACCTTGAAAAAGTGGATTTTCTACTCTAGATCTTGCGTTAGGTCTAGTAGGTACTTTAGTGTTGTCAACAACAACAATTTCCCCAGATGAGTTCATCCAAAGTATATGTGCATCTAGTCTAAGAGGGGGAAGTTTGAATGCCTCTAAAGAGTCTGAAACAATTCGAAACCCTTCCAAATACTGTGTGCTTCCAACCTCAGAAGCTAATTCGTTGTTGACTAGTCCCTATGGAGAGCCTTCTGGTGAGTTAGGAGGCAAAGGTTGGTAACCTTCTGGATCTTTCGGGGGTAACCCTTTCATCCTATGTTAATGGAGAAGGCCAATGTTTCTTGATCCAAGTAAAGAATGAATAAAATCTATGGTTAACTAGATAAAATAGATAACACTCACTAATAAAATCTAGGAATCAAACCAAGCAAACAAGCCTTCTTATTTCGAAGTCACTAGTTGGTGATGAAATCCAACATCGTGAAATCAAGATAAGAAGGGGCAGGGATAAGCAGGCAGAAACATTACGTTGATGACTTGCTTAAAATACTTACACCCTGGTGCAAGATCCCACACATAATCATGGGTCTACCCTCCAAGGAGCACGAGTGAGGTTGGCCAACATCGATTCCAGGTACCGGGAAGACTTGCCCCTCCACAATCACCTCATGTAAATACCCTAAAGATATAGGCTACTTAGTTTACCAACTACAACAGTGATGCCTGGGGAAACATTCGAGAGTCCGATCCATGTGCAAAGGCAGGGTATATAGCCTGAAATCAACTCAAAGGGATTCCACTCATAATTGTGGGTATACCTTCAAGTGACCGACATAATATGCACAATATATACACTAAGACCAACAAAGCAGGTGTTACACATTATTTTCTTCATCCCTATGACCGTTAATGATGTAAACCTATCTATTTCCTTCAGAGGGGTCAGTGGACTGAGTTCCTAAAGAGAGAAGGGAGAAGAACTTTTCGTGAGAAAAGAAGTTGCATTTTCCCTTTTAAAATCCCTGTAAAAACGGAAGTTCGCAAGTTGCTATATAGGTAGGGTGTGAGAATGCCTGATTCTCGCAGGTTGCACCATAGCTAGGGTGCAAGATGTTTGTAGGTTTCTCTATAGGCAGGGTGCGAGAATGCCTACACGTGGGAAAAACAAGCGTTTTCTCGAATCTTCTAGAAGGAGAATCTTCTATGGTGAAGTGGCATCTGAATGGTTTGGATCTTACTCGCTTTCATGATTTAGTGGGATCATCCTAACCTCCTCACCTTATCCTCTTCAACTTATAAAAGGAGAGGAGTTCTCATGGAGAAAGTTAGCTTTTGTTGGCTTGGAATTATTATCTTGGTTAGAGTGGCTTTGAGATTTGCTTTGTCAAGATAGATTGTGAGTAGCTATCAAATCCATGGTCTTAGAATCCTTGGAGCAAGAAGTGTGTGTAGAACGAAGGACAGTTGGAAGGGACCTTATGACATCAATTCCATGGTTGTAATCTCTCTTTCACATTTAATATGATACAGTAATATGATTCTTTCCTATAAATATTGTTGTGTTTTATTGTATGATTCCTTGATCACATAAATAGGTTTACATTGAGTTTATGCTATTACTATCACTTTGGTTGGTTGCGTTCGTTTGCAGGATCATCATTGTATGAGTGTTGGAACGGAGGTAGGATGGCAATAGTGAGAGGAAGTGACATTTAAATGGTATGTCACTCATCCCTCTTTAGTTAGTAAATTCAATATTTAAAACTTAAGGAAAGTGTCATGTTCTGGTGTGTTTTGTTCTAGATCTAGGTGGATCTAGGGAGATCTGTTAATGTCTGCACCTACTGATTAGTCCAATAACAAAATTGGTGACTCCACTGGGGAACGGATTGTTTCCTAGTTAGTCTAGTTTCCCTTGCTTTGATTTCTTGTTTTCTGGCCTCTGAGTCTATGGGAGATCCATCCAGACTCTTTGGATTTGAAAGTTCACTCAAATTTAGTCCTTTTTCAAAATTTTGCTTGTTTACAGGCATTCTTGCACTATACCCTTTCGTGGCTCACGAGAAACACCTGAGTTCACACCCTGGTGTTAAGTCCAATGCGAACCCCTCGCAGTCAACCTTTGTTCATCCTGAGAGAATACTTGATTCTCGCACTATAATACACTGCCAGCCTGTGAACTTGTCTGTAAAATTTTTGGATTGGGTCTTGTTATTTTTTGATGCTTAGTTTTGCTTTGAACAACTAGATTGAACTTTTGGAGCCTATATTGATATGTTTACAATCTTCTTGAAATTCTTTGAGTTTCTTTTATCCATCTTTGATTTGTTTGGTTTTGAAGGATTAGTCTCTTTCTTTGAGTGTATTTCAATTACAAAGCATGTGTTTTCTTTAGAATTGTTTAGGGAAAGATCAGATTTCTTCTGAATAGTTCGCTTTAAAAGAGAACTTTTAGTTTGGGTTTCTTTGTTTTAAAAAAGTTCATTATTGCTTTTAGTGAAATTTTTGAAACAAAAAGATTTAATTTCTTGCTTTATATTAGATTGGGGGC
>JASDQU010349800.1:0-12243 GCA_032191745.1 Picea mariana
TGTCTCCACATTCTGTCCTTGAGCTTCAACAATGTGGAGACAGAAGATGATGAGGGAGGAAGATCCTTAATGATGAGGAAATTTCTCTTGAAGCTAGAGAAGGAGGCTGAGAACCTATCCCAAAGAAACAGTCTGTTTCGGACTGCTTGCAAAGCTAAAGACATAGTATGCAAAGTCATAGTGGACAGTGGTAGCACAGATAAGCTCGTATATACAGAGATGGTAGAAAATCTGGAGCTGGAGACTGTTGTACATTCAAGCCCATACAGAGTTTCGTGGCTACAAAAAGGACATCAAGTAAATGTTACTAAACAATGTTTAGTTGAATTTAAAATAGGAGGATATAAGGATGAAATATTATGTGATGTCATTCCCATGGATGTTTGTCATTTATTGTTGGGTAGACCATGGCAATATGATAGAAACGTAGTTCATGATGGGAGGAGGAACACATACACCCTGGAGAAGAATGGGAGGACACACATGTTGCTGCCGATTAAAAACCAAGAAGTGAAAACATATATGAACAACACTGTACTTCTCATGAGTGGGAAGGAACTTCTTAATGAGGTTAAGAAGAAGGAAGACACACAATTTATTGTGGTTAGGAAGCCCAGAATTGTTTTGACCAGTACGAGGATAGATGATTTACCAGAAGAAATCCAGGAGCTGCTGGAAGAGTTCGTTGTTATAGTAGTGGACGAACTACCTTGTTCATTGCCACCAATCAGAAGTATAAGCCATCACATTGATATTATACATGGATCCAGTTTACCAAACAAAGCCACATACATGTTGACACTGCAGGAAAATGAGGAAGTCAAAATACAGGTCCAGGACTTAATGGACAAAGGATTGATTAGAGAAAGCTTGAGTCCATGCGTTGTTCCAACAATGCTCAACCCAAAGAAAGATGGAGGTTGGAGAATGTGTACATACTCAAGGGAAATCAATAAGATTACCATAAAATACAGATTTCCATTGCCAAGGATGGATGACTTGATGGATTGCTTGAGTGGAGCAAGATTTTTTTCAAAAATTGATTTGAAAAGCGAGTATCATCAAATTCGAATGAGAGAAGGTGATGAATGGAAGACATCATTCAAAATGAATGAGGGGCTGTATGAATGGCTTGTCATGCCATTTGGATTAACGAATGCACCCATTACTTTCATGAGGTTGATGAATGGAGTCCTGAAGGATTTCATAGGGCAATTCGTCATTGTATACCTTGACGCTATATTGATTTTCAGCAAGACAAAAGCAGAGCACTTAAAACATTTAGCTGCCATAATGAGGAGATTACAGCAAGAGAAATTGCTGATCAATGTGAAGAAATCATCATTTAAGAGGACACAACTCATTTATTTGGGTTTTGTTACCTCTGCAAATGAGCTAAAAATGGATCTATAAAAGGTGGATGCAATAAGAATTGGCCATCGCCAAAGAGTGTATTTGAAGTTCGAAGCTTCCATGGTTTGGGTAGTTTCTACAGGAAATTCATCCGATATTTAGTGTAATTAGTGCACCGATGATGGATACGGTGAAGAAAAGACATAAATATTTCCACTGGACAGAGGAAGTAGAGAAGAGTTTCAATCTGTTGAAGAAGAAGATCACGGAGCAACCAATTCTAGTTTTGCCGGATTTAAGAAAAACATTCCAGGTCAAGTGTGATGTGAGTGGATTTGCAATTGGAGTGGTCTTGAGCCAAGATGACAGGCCAATCACATATTTTAGTGAGAAACTGAATGATGCGAAAATTAAGTACTCAACATATGACAAAGAATTCTATGCAGTCATACAAGCATTGAAGAAATGGAGACATTATTTGGTTCCTAAAAAGTTTGTTTTGTACAATGATAATCACGCTTTGCAATTCGTGACTCAATAGGAGAAGTTGAACCAAAAACATGCTAAATGGGTTGAATTCATGCATAATTTTACTTTTGTAACCAAGCATATTTCTGGAACTACTAACAAAGTTGTTGATGCTTTGAGCAGGAAATGTATGCTTATGCAAGAATTCAGAGTCAAGATTTTAGGTTTTGATAACCTCAAATAAATGTATAGGGATGACCCAGATTTTAAGGAGGCATCTGAGGCATCTGAGAATCTAGTTCTCAGGGACAGAAGCCAATGGACCGAGTATATGATCTAGGATGGGTTATTATTCAAGGGAAATCAACTATGTATTCCAAAATGCTCCATGAGGGAGAACCTACTTAAGGAAAAACACAGTGGAGGATTGGTCAAACACTTCGGTCATGATAAGACGTTCTCAAAGTTGAATGGCTCATATTTTTTGCTAGGGATGAGGGAAGATGTTAAGAAATTTGTGGATAGATGCAAAATTTGTTAGCACACAAAAGGGAAAGACATAACACAGGGTTATATCAGCTATTACCCATACCAGAAAGGTCACGGGACGCAGTGAGATTGGATTTTGTATTGGGATTGCCAAGAACGCAAAGAGGCTATGATTCAATCTTTGTGGTAGTCGACAGATTTTCCAAGATGGCACATTTCATACCATGCCAGAAAACCAGTGACACAACTCATATTGCAAACCTGTTTTTCGAGGAAGTCATCAGACTTCACGGCTTGCCAAAGAGTATCATCTCTGATTGGGATACCAAGTTCGTGGGACATTTCTGGAGGACCTTATGGAAAAATCTGGGGACAATTTTGTCTTTTAGCTCAGCATATCATCCTCAGACGGATGGGCAGACAGAAGTCATGAACAGAAGCTTGGAAGACTTGTTGAGGAGCTTAGTGACAGAACACCACAGTCAGTGGGATCACATTCTACCACAGGCAGAATTCACTTATAATGATTCGCTTAACAAAAGCACAGGGCAGAGTCCATTCTAGATTGGAATGCAACCAAGGGGAGTTTCTGAATTGAAATATTCAGAACAAAATGATTTCAGGAGTGCTAGTGCAGAGGAATTTGCAGAAGCAATGAAGGAGCTTCACAGCTGAATTAAGGAGTGCAGAGTTCAAGTAAAGAATACAAGAAGAGAACAGATCAACACATGCGAGAACGTTGATTTGAAGTTGGTGATCTGATTCTTGCACATCTGAGGAAGGAGAGGTTCCCAAGGGGAACGTATAACAAAATGAAGATGAAAAAGATTGGACTGTGCAAGGTCATAAGAAAATTTGGGGCAAACGCATATGAGATTGAATTACCCGATGGGGTCGGAATTTCACCGATATTCAATGTTGCGGATTTGTACCCTTACAGAGTTGAAGAAATAAGAGCATAATAAGAACAAAAATAAATTCAGTGGACAAAACAAATGCTTGTAGCTAAAAAGCCACATATGGAAAGCATAATTGACTAAGGGTTAGTAAAAGGACAAGGAGGAAGGAGTATTTTGAATACTTGGTCAAATGGAAAGGACATCCAGTTGAAGATGCTAGTTGGGAAGATGAAGCAGGAATTCATAAGCATGGACAGACCGTGCAAGAGCTCATGAATAGGGGTTCATGAAAATTTTCAAGCAAGGGAGTATGATGCGAGAGCATCGTAAGCAGCCAACCAAGTGAGCGTGAAGGCGGAAGATAGTTGAAAAAGAACCAACGCACATTTTTGAAATGTTTTGTAAAATTAATGAAACAGACATTAATGTGATAGATAGAGAGAAGTGTACTTACATTTTTGTCAATATATTGTGAGAAGACCTTGAGCGTTCCTCTCGTCTGTAGTATGTAGAGGCATTTATGCATAGTTAATGAAAGTAGGTAGATTTGAATTATAGATTAGACAGTTTAGAGAGTAGGAGGGAAAAATGATATAGACACGCTCATCTTTGTATCATATTGTTGTTGTATAATTAGCAAAAAGAAGAAGAAGAGAGTTGTAGCAGAGAGCTTTAAAGAAGAACCCATGTACAGGACAACTTGAGTTAATATACGAATCTTTGACTCAACTTTCATGGTGTTATGATGCTCACTATTTACATTTGTTGAATTCTATGTTTATAGTTCCTTTCTTTCTCTGTATGCATTTGTTTCAATTCCGTGTTATGATTATTATTTCATGTTGAATGTATTAAGTCTGAGAGAAGAAAGAGAATGAGTTTCAATTGTTTCTCACCCTGAGAGTTCCTGCAAGGAGTGCACTGGAATGTCTGCAAGGTGTGCATTGACAAGGCTCTGAGTTTACCTCAGAAATCTTAGGAGGGATACCATTGTTTTCATTCCAGCATAAGTGCAAGTGAAGTAGAGAAGTCGTGCAAGGTGTGCTCAGGCTATTCAAAGCCTTAGAATTTATTACCTAAGGAAAATATTGAAGGAACACTACTGCAAAGGGTGCATAGGGTCGAGAAATCAAATAACTAGGGGTTATTTGAAAGTTTGCCACAAGGAGTGCCTGAAAGAGTCCTTTTGAGAAACTTAAGTTCAGAAGTGAAAGCTCAGGAGGGTCAGCGCCTTTGAAAGTGATCAAAGGGAGATGGAGATTGAAAACGTCTCGTGGAAGTTAAGTTCCAGTGGAAGAATGCCCAGTCGTTTGACAGGGGTCGTTGAACAATAAATTGAGTGGTCAGAATTCTCCATGGAGAACTCGCGAAGTCGCGAGGACCGTAGGATCTAGAGGAGATGGAACGTGGTTAGAATTTGGATGAACCCATCACTTTGGCATCAGGAATCAACGTGGACCGTTGATCATGATCTGTTTGAGCAGTTAGATCGTTTCGGGGATTCAAAGTTCATAAGTCTGGAGTACAAGCCAAAATACTGGGTCACTCAAAAACCCAAATCACGAAAAAGATTGCTAAGGGTGAAATTTTGGTATTTTAGGGTTTGACATACCGAAAGTCTTGATGACAAGGAACCGGGACCTTAACATTGAAAATCCCAAAGCCGTTGAATGTGACATGCCTTTGGTGTGAATTATCAGCATTTCCGCATACCGGGATTCAGCATTTCAGAACCCTAATGATAAGGAATCGGGACACAGTGGAGAGAAAATTCCAAAGTCGTGAAACACGACAAGACTTTGGCATGGAATTTCAAGATTTTGACACTTTGGGTGTTGGAAAGAAGAGAAGGTAGTGTTTTGAAAATCAAGAGTTCAACTCTTGGTTCGTGAAATCCTGGGAAGAGCCATTTCGGTACTTCGGTATTTTGGGTTTCGGGAAACCAAGGAGACAGAGGTTTTGGAATTGAGATTCATGAACTCCTGGTACGAGAAGTCCCGAAAAGACATCAATCGCGCATTCCATGGGACGTTGAGACATTTCGGTGTTCTGGAATTTCAGAGTTTGGGGAATCATAAGGCAAGAGGAACGATTGTTGGGTCATTCACCCAAGTCCCGAAAAGCCAAATTTGGTGGCAACAAGTGGTGTTCATTGGACGTTTCACATTTCGGCATTTGCCAAGTGCAAGGGAATTACATCGGGACTCTCCAACTCCCGAAACCCGAAGTCCTTTGTGGCTTGAACAAAAGGGGTTGATTAACCCTCGACGTGGTTGTAGTGAAGATCGTGGAGCAGATCTTGGCCCGAGGACAGGGGGTCTGCGTCACCTTCAATTGAATATTTAACTCTTGCACTTCAGGCATCGACATCTAATATGGAGTTATAGCAATTGGTTATGTTCTAGGTTTTACATTTATAGTAAATTTGGATTCTCTATTTGGTGGTAAACCCAATAGATCTTTAGGGAAAACATAAAAAAATTCCAATACTACTGCAAAGTATTCCAATATTTCCACGCCACCTTTTTCATTAAGTGCTAATATGGCATACAACTTACATCCCTTGCGCATGTTATTCTATAACTATAGGGAAGACATAAACCTTAGTGATACTCCTTGGTTTCTTCCTCCAATTACTTTACTTTGTCCCAAATCATCAATTAAGATTAGTTTCTTATTCCTACAGTTACGTATCACGTCACACGATTATAACCAGTCCATTCCAATCACAATGTCATAGGATCCCAAGGTTGTGACATAAAAGGTTTACATTTGCGAAAAAATCACCCAAGTTAATGTTACAATCCTTAACCTTTCCTCCAAATTTTTACTTGGCACTAGATGTTATCTCTACATATCTAAACTCATCTTGTTCGACTTCCTCAACCTTAATTATTTTAAGCAAAACACTAGATATACAAATATCAATAGCTCATGGGTCTATCAAAATAATTAAATGTTTATCTGCTATCATACCTGAAGTCTCGAGAACTGTAGACTGATGATCATCCTGGAGGTTATTCACCACTGCATGAATCCTATGGGCCTTGCCCAAATATCCCACTGTCTTTTTTCATGCTGATCCAATAGCTCTTTCCTTCTCAATAGGACAATATCTTTGATAGTGTGGCTCTCCACAATTCCAACATCCGTTCTTAGCACCAATGCTCCTAGTCCCAGAGGAAGAATTTGTTAGCCTAGGGTTATGAGGCCCCAATGTGTTCTGAGGAACAAATCTATACTATTGCGTATGGTGATGAAGACATGACTCTTATCGTCGTGGTTCTCTATATGGAGTCCTCTGATTGGTATCCTGTCTACACGGTGTAGAAAATAAAGGTCCTGTAGGTTTATCTCGGTGCCCAAAAGTCTTTCTAACAAGTGTCTCCTATTGCAGTGCTCTCTGTGGCATCTGTCCTATCTTCTTGGAAGGATTCCTATTCTAAACTCCACTGCATCGTGCAAAGTTTGAGGCATCAAAAAGTCCACTTTAGCACAAATGTTGAAATTAAGTCCAAAGACAAAACTATTAACCTTTAATTTCTTAGTTTTCATATGCAGAGCATATCTAAGTAACTCCATAAACCTAGACCCATGTTCAAGTACTATATGACTACCATGTCTTAAGGAGTTTAATTCACTGAGATGGTGCTCAATGAAATCATTAGATAAATACCTCTCTCAGAATCGTTCCTCAAATAATTCCCAAGAGACGTCCTCAATGGCCAAATTTAGTTGTGGTAAGAGTGTCTTCCACCAAAGAAGTGCACACCCTTTAAATTGGAAGACCACCATGCAGAGCTTCATGTTGGAGATATAATTGTTTAATGAAAAGCATATTTCCATATTCCCCGACCAAGCTTTGGCGGTTAAATCATCCGTAGAACCCTAGAACTCAAGAAATTTTACTTTCTCAAGATATCTATGAACATTACCAATAACTACATGAGGGCGCTGGGAACTCTAATTGGGTACAGACTCCCTGCCTTCATTGCGATCAAGGTGATTTACCAACACCTATGACATCCTCTCAAAAGACCTCATCATTCTCATGACATTGCCCACTGCAATTTTCTCTTGCTCAGTAGTTTTGTCTTTTCCCTATGGAGAAGATCCCTCGGGTGTAGATGTTCTTGGAGGAGGCATACCTCTTCCATCTAAACCCTAAATTATACTCATTCTCCATTCTCTAACCATGATATCTACCATAAAACAAATTCAACTTATGTTAGTGATATATCTTATTTAAACAATTCATTGGAAATCGTAATGTGTCTATTGTCGTAGAGTGGAACCGACTCTGATACCATATGTAATAACCTTCAGAAGAATTAAACATTTATGAGTAAATAAAACAAAAGTATACATCTATATTAAGAAGGTTTACATGGCTATTTTTAATTTTTCATCTAATAAATTAAAATAAAGAAAATTTATTAAAGTAATACATCGTCTACGCATGAAACAATTGATGTAGACAAGAACAATTAAAGCTTCTATAATGGTTCTAAATTTTATATAGAGCAATGGGATACAACTTTTACAATTGGCCCAAGTTGACATACATTAAAAATGCAAGTCAAAATTCAATTACAAGGTTCGTTATTACAATTATTAATCCATTCACATTCTTCTCGTTTAATGTGTTAGACCAACTAATATAAATAATTAATATATTTATTGATATCCATATTGGGTAAAATAATAATTATTAAAGTCATTTATTAAATTTATGATCATACAATCGCTTCACATTCTATAATTATTAGTAATCATTACGCCGAAAATGCGTACACCTATTGACAATGAGCACAATTAATCACCTTTTAATCTAAAATTCTAATCTGATGGCTAACATTGAAGATGCTAGGATATTCTTAGTCGTCCTCCCAAATCAATGAATGTGATTTCCTCTTCATAACTTGTATTTTTGAATCTATCCGTTAACCTGTTTACCTTTTAAAATTTACCTAATCATATTAAGAAATTACTATAGCACTATATGATTGCCACATTTAAATGATTAAACTTTGGATTTAGCACGCTGGTTGTGATGCTCATTTTCTTGTTCTGCATTTCATTTTCTGGTTGTGAGTTTCATTTTTTGTCCGCGCCTTTCGGCGTTCATCAGCCACGGTTTTGAGTGGCTGTGCTAGGTAATAATATGTTAAAAAATGAGAGGATTCATTTAATGTAATTGATCCAATCCAATAATTAGTAAGTAAATATTTAATGTAGATTTCTAATATAAGTCGATAATCAATTTACTCTCATACCTGTTATATATTTATAAGTAAGTAGAGTTCAATATTGTTCATATATTAACATAGTTGTAATTAAGATGATCTGAATAGATGGGTTAATAAATATTTAAATTACAAATTTTAATATTATGATCAAGAATTGACGATGCTGACATACTCTTCTGATGAACATTTTCCAAGGAATTGGAACAATTCTGTCTGTTCTATTCATTCATAAAATAAATTACATAGTATTAAATTTCTTCACTACATCTTTCTTCCCTTCCTATCTGCTACTCTGAGGAAACTTCTCCTATCTCTTCTTCTCTCTACTACTCTCTTCTACCCCTTTTTCTATACATACAACAACAATCTATCTAAGGAGTAGCTCCTCGAGCTCTTCTCTTTCCTATCTTCTTGAACCTATCCTATCAATTTCTAGCGGTTACCTACCTTGTCCTATTACAATAACTATCAGTTATTACCAGATAATAGTTGACACTCTCTATCTACAACTCCTTACAGTCATGCAATACTTTACAAACAAATTATATTTAAAAACATTGTTTCCAAAATATCTCAACAACTCATTCTGTTTCTGAGTTAAATGTAGATTTGAAATTCTGTCATGCTAAGATTTCATATTCCTGCCTCCACGCTTGCTTCTTTGACTTTGAAGGTGATGCTCCTACATCATTTGATCATAGATAAAAACACAAACAAATAAAATTTAAACAAGCATGACTTTATTTTTGTCAAAAAAAAATTCAACAATGCAATAAGGCCATGGTTTTCATGTTGGTGAAGAAACAAAAATTAAATGATTTTTGGACATGCTATAACCCTTCAAATAAAATTAAATAAAATTTTCATTAATCCTTCAAATAAAAATTAAATAAGTTATAAACTTTCTATATTCTTTTTTTTTTAATGATTATTTTGTAACATAACATAATTTTATTCCTTTCACTATATTAACTAAACTATCCAAAGGTAGTAACAACTATTAAATATGACAATTATTCTTTTCCATTGTTAATGTGAAAGAGTAGATTTTGTTAAATGCATTGATTATCCAAAATTTAATAGTTTCAATGTCACAATTTCTCAAATGACATATGATATTTAAAAATATAATTTAAATAGTTAAAAAGAATAATGGAATTTGGAACAGTGAAGGTGTTTACTTCCTCGGGTGGGATATGAATTTGGGGAATGAGAGTCTGTAAGCTGTGGGCATAAGTAGGCTCCTTGGAGAGAATGCTTGCTATGGAATTGTGCATTTTCTCGTACCCTCAACCAAGTCCAGAAATCCCTTTAATCTGGGTGGAGTTTAGTCCCAACTCGGGGGTGACCCACTGTTGAGAGTGATGAGGAGCGTGGTCTAAGGTTGGGAGTTTCGTGGAAGTTCTGCACATAGCTGGTGAAATTAAATTAAAATATAAGTACCATTTCCATGTTGGGTTACATGTTGTGTATTTATATATGTTGTTATATTTATGGGTTTTCATGTTATTACTGCATGAATGATTTTACTGTTATTTCTGTCTTATGTTGTGTAATAGCAGAGCGTAAATCCCTTGTTAAATTTGTATGTGTTATTGTTGCTTCTGCATGAATATGTGTATGAACAGAATGCTTAGGTATGGTTAAAATTGCATTATATATATGTTTGTGTGTGTGTGTGTGTGTGTGTGTATGCATATTCTAGCATGAGCATTTCCCAAAGTATCATGGCCCGACCTAAGTGTTCAGGGATGTTACAAATTGGTCTCATAGAAAAAAGATGTTACTCAGTGACGATGCCCAACCTGTTGGTGGCTGGGCATGTCACATGTCTTATATACATGAATGGATTGAACACCGGGGCAAATTTGAACATATTTCCTTTAGGTTCCTATGAGTGTCTAATTGGGATGAATTGGTTGAACCAAAATCATGCTATCCTCGACTATCATAACAAGGAATTTACTGGGTTGGATAAGGAAGGGAACCTAAGGATAGTAAAGAGAATTCCTAGGGCACTAATTTTTAGATAAATTTCAGCATTGCAACTAAAGATAGAGTGTCAAATATTAAAGATTATGCAGTCCTAAAAGAGTTTGAAGAGGTATTTAAGGAAATACCAAGATTACCCCCTAAAAGAGACATTCATTTCTCCATAAATATGATACATGGAGAAACTCCAGTATCCAAGACCCCTTACATGATGAGTACGACGGAATTGAAGGAGTTAAAAATGTAACTTGAAGAGCTCCTAAAGAAGGGGTATATACGCCCAAGTGTGTCACCTTGGGGTGCCCCAGTTTTTCTTGTGAAAAATAAGGATGGAACATTGAGAATTTGCATTGACTTCAGGAAGTTGAACAAGGTAACTATGAATAATAAGTATCTTTTTCCAAGGATCAATGATCTCTTTGATCAGTGTCTTTTAAGGTTCTCTTATGTTCGACAACTCTGCACTAACAAAAGAAAAGGGTATCCTTGTTTATTACTTGTTATACGTTAATCTTGTATTCATTTTCCACATCATTTATTAATATTCCGAGGCAAGATAATCGTAGGGTTTGAACATGTTTTTTTGCTATTAAAATTTAACCTATGAATTTGGTTCTTACTGTGAATTTTTTTTCCACTAAGTTTTCATCCTTTGCACTTTTGTAAATGTTGCTTGGATTAACTTTCTTGCTATGATCATTTCCATATAGAAAAGTATGACCGGACCACATCTTGTGTGTCTCTATCATTACTTCTTAATTAATATTTTATTTACTACAAGCATTATCCTCATCGGATAATTCCATCTATGTATTATGGAACCAAATAATAGTTTTCTTTTAAATGTTAGCTTATCCATGGTAATTTCTTTCCATTCTCTAGCCCTCTACATGGGGTTTGGTAATTTTTTTGAGGTAATATTTATCGATTAATTGGTACTGTTTTAGTTTGTTAACTCCACCCCTCTATTAAATCGTTTAATGGCCCGATCTTTCTCTTAATTACAATTTTTATTTTGGTTAAATGTTCTCTATATTTTACAATGAAAGATGTGTACATAGATGACAAATTACAAAAGTCCGTTTTTGTTTTTAATTCTTTCGCAAGTAAGTAAATTTATCATGTATGTCAACTGATGATGGGTCCCTTTGTCTTGTGAGAAAACCCATCAAATGACTTACGCACCCACTCCCCTTCCTGGGACATGCGTCGACTTTTTTGCAAAGCAACGAGAGTACTCCGATATGAAATTGGAATTCAAGATAAGTATACTTTGAATCTGTTATTTATCTCATTCTTTAATGGCTTGTACATTAGTAAGATACTAATGCTATTGTCAGGATCCTTTGCAGGTTGGGACAAAGGATAATGCACTTACTGAAGTAAGTATTCGATCGACAAAAGGTATTTGGGTTCCATATCTCTTCCACCAGTCCATGCGCAAACTTGCATACAGTTTTTATGTAATCTTTTACATCTCCATTTAGACTAGATATGGAGTTATTGGGTCTATAGAAAACCCAAATTGTAAAAATGTTGGTCATCAAACTATTGTCTGTAATAAATATGTATATATTTTTCTCAAGTATCCTATGATCTACTATATTAGATACTTTTCTTTGATAATAGATAAAAGCATGTATTCGTACTTTTATTCTTTGTAGTCAGGATAATAGCAAAAAATTCAATATAGTTTGATTATACTTTTCTTTCTGAAGTATTTGATTATATAAAAGAATGAACAACAATCAACAAAATAGATCTATCATGGCCAATAGGTACATATACACAAT
>JASDQU010349805.1:674-12242 GCA_032191745.1 Picea mariana
ATAGCAATAGAAATAGCACTTGAACAGAAATAGCACTTGATTCAGATAGCAATGTTCACAGGCCTCTTCGAGGGGGAAACCTCCAATCGAGCAGCGCTCTATTACAATAATATCCAAGCTAGGTTTCTCATACCCTCGACTCCTATTTATACTAAAAATAAGCATCTAGAGGAAGATCCTTCTAGAAGCGGAAGCTTCTATTAGGTTTTCTTACATCCGCCTTATTCTATTTTATTGAAAGGTCTTATTAATATTGACCTTTATTACATCCAAATACATTGATCTACCTATGTGCGGGTTAGGACCTTAACATTATCACACCCTTACAGTTCACAAAGGGGGATCCCGATGTGGGGTGGATATTCAATGAAAAACACGTGCCCATTTCCATAGAGGAGTTGTCTCCTAACAAATTTTTCTTTGATAAAAAAAGGAAGGTCGTGCTGAGGCAAGGATTATATCAAAGGGAGGGCGTAATGGCTAAAAAATTTAAAATCATGACAGATGGAAAGGCCGCGAAAGAGGAAGAGTTTGCAGATGAGATAGCAAGAACACTAGGGGCTTATGCTACAACAAATCAGCACTCAATTGGAACTCTGAAGGCCCAGTTGAAACGAAAGAACCTCTTGATCAGCAAGTTAGAAGCTAAAGTGGATGCTACTGAAGCAAATGTCAGGGATGAGGTGAGAAAAATCCTTAAGCAAGCCCAAATAGCCAATCTGTAGGAGATCAAGAAGCTCAGATCCAACCTCGAGCAAGTGCGCCAGTCGATGCAAATTAGCCGAACACAGGTAAGCCAGCAGGGGAAACAAATTATAGAGTTACAATCGAAATTGGATGTGGCCGAGAATCAGGTTTTAGACATAAAAAAATTTAGAACCCAGGCCGCCGAAATCTGACATAAGGTATTAATGGCTCAACAAAACCTGCTTGTAAAAGTAGGAACCATTCAAAACCATTTCTAGACGATAGATCAAGTGTTATAAAATATTTCTTTGAGAGAAAGGGAAGCTGGGGCATCTCGAGTCGCTTTCCAAGATGATGTTATAGCTACGGCAAAGATAGCGATGGTCGACATCTCCAAATTATCCATCGCAAAACAAACTAGAGGAAATATCTTGCTGAAGGTCTGGGAGTAGAATATATCAGAGAGCAGGGGGAAAGCTAATGAAGTGATGAATTCTTGTGAGGAAACGTTCGCCTTGATAAGTAAAGGTTTGGTAGACCTTGACAAGGAAGGTAGTGTTGGGATGCTACGCAAAATCAATATAGCTAAACGCTTGTTGGACATCAAAGAAAACATATAGAAGGAACAAGTGGAGATATCCCAGATAAGCAAGGTCGATATGGACCAAGTGGACAAATGGCTAGTACAACCAAATTTACAATTATGCTCCATCATCGCGGAAGACTGACAATTAGGGAAAAGGTTGTCGTAATTGGTGAAAATTTGTTACACCTTTGAGGCAAGCAACCAAACAGAGCCTTCCAGGTTAATAGCCCAGTTGGTGGAAAGGTGTGTCATTTGCATCGAGCAAGCGAAGGGGCAGGTTTCTGGTGCTAAATAATGATAGTTGTCAACCCATTCTATTTCTAGAGCCAGAAGAGCAGAGAAAAAAGGTGCTCTTCCCTTACAAGGGAAGACGAAGACAAGGAGATGAAACGCTCCATTTTCTTTATTTGTAACAGACAAGTTTCCAGAATGATGAAAGTTCTAAATGTTCAAAATTTTTGTTTAAATAGGCATCGAGGAAGAGATGCAAAGGGGCTTTTTTTTGTGATAGATTGTAATAGAGAAAGTTATTTTGAGCCAGGATTAATAAAAAGTGAATTGAAGACTCCATATTATATCAAGATTGAGTTATTTGTTTTCCTCTTTTATTTCATGTTTCATGTCATTTTTTACATATACATCTTTGATGAATGTTTTAGCTACAATTTAGTATAACTTATACTATGGTGATCAGTCTCTAGTTGTCTAGTTATTTACATTTTTTCCTCTGTATCGGCTATTAGAAGGTACAAGAACTATGAATTAATTGGATCTCTATATTATATGCTTTCATCAAAGTATTCCTTTCCTTTCTTCTTCTGCCACAGTGTGGGATTCTTCTGAAATTTCCGCCCCACATTGTTGACAGCTCTATGTTTTCTTACTTGGTCTCAAGATTTTAACTCAGTTACGGAAAACGGCCTTCGATTTCGTTAAACCCTTTGTTTTGCTTCATTGAATTTTCCTCATATAATCTAAAATTGAAATAAGCATTTTAAAACATCAACCCTCTTTTAAAAGCTTTGTTCTCCCCATGACTGTACCTGTCGTAAGGAAAACCAACATCGAACCCAACCCATCGGGTCAAACTAGCATCACTTTAAATCTTTTCGATACAATACTTAAGACTGCCATCACCCGGACAGAGCTCGAACGTTCATGGTCCACCATCAAACGGGATATCAGTATTCAAGAATATTTGGAAGCTAGGAAAAGACAACTTAGAGATCGGCTATAGCCTCACCCCCCGAAGTTGTCTCCCCCCTTTTCTTTTACTCTTCTCAAATGCTTAGACTCTACACTTTATAGCCTTAAGTGTAGACTCAGGACCAACACCTATGGCCGTCAATAGAACTTCGATAGAGAAAGATTTTGAGATTATTCAATTTATTGAGGGCAACGCCCCATTTACCATGTTAATAGGAAAACCTTGGATTGACAAAGCTGAAGCCAGACGAAAGGAAGAAGAATAAGTTTTGGAGCAGAAGAAACAAGAATTAAAAGATTTCACGACCAGAAAGATTCTAGAATTGATTGAAGAACAGGAGAACAGATCAAAGCTATTTGACACTAGAGACCCTGATGTCGAAGATGCAAGAACACTAGGAGACCCACAGAATATTGAAGTACTTACTCTAGATAAAGAAGAGGTATTACCCCTTAATCCTAGGAAAAAATCTCAACAATGCTCAGTGACTATGTTAAAACAAGATAAGAATCAGAATGGAAAAAGACATACTGAGCCGAAGCTCACTGGAAAGAAGGCTAGAAAGCTAAGTAAGAAGAGGGCTAAGATCGAAAAGTTACAGAATATTCCAGAGGGAACTTCACAGAAAGAAAATTTTCATAATTGGAACTTCGTTGGGATATCAGAACAATGACACATGGTACTTCACCATGGCGAAGCAATATAGCCATTGGGGGAGATATATACGTTAGAATCCCACTCAGAACGGGTTGAAAATCATTTACAACTTGACACCATACCATTGGACCACACCATAATGGAAAAAAAGAGAGTTAATGAGGCTTCATACCCATTACAAGAGAACCGTTGTCGAGTTACCTACTTATCGCGTCGCACCATGAACGGATAACAGTTTTTCTAACTGAGAATTTGAAGCTCGCGAACTAAGAGAATTGTATACAGTGATCATTGTGCTATTATTGTTTGTTCTAGTGTCGTATCTAAGTTCATCGTGACCCCAATAATTTTAATCCTGAGCGCCTTTGTCCGACAAGCTCACCGTAGTTGAAGAATCAGTAATAGAAGTTCTCCTAGACTTAATGATTGAAAGAGTCATGTTAGAGAGAGGAGTGTCTACAGGTGTACAAGCATCTTCGACGAGAGTACTGTCGGCCTCTCTATCCACTGCTTGTGTCGATCCATCCTGGCCAGTAGATGAAAAGAGAACTAAGCATAGGGATGATCTCACAAATCTTAAGTTAATCTCGAGTATACTACCCACCTATCTACCACCTCTGAGCAGTGCAATCAATCGAGACAATGTGCCCAACAATTTTGAATAGGCCTTGGTCACTACGTACCTCTGGAAGGGGATACGTGTAGTTCGCGCCAACCAAGATAAAATTGCATTGTTGAATTTTAGTGACTTTAACCTCAGCGACAGGAAGGTCTATAGCATGCTTTCCCCACATAAGTATTTGACTAGAACAAAAGGAAAGAATTCAAGGATAATTCCTCAATCATGGACCCATAACCTCGTGCAGTCCACACTGCTCAATGTCATGAAGATCCTGCACTCCGGAAGGCACCAAGAAGTGAATGCATGCATCAAGATATTGTTGTCCTGTTACCATGGAGAATACTTATGGTTAAACTATCGTATCATAGTGGATCTAATGTTGGTCAATCGGATCACAAGGCTAAGTATGCAAGGCCCTGACCCACAGGATTTTTACTCGGAAAAAGCCATGGAATGCACTCTTGCGCAGAATATTAAATACACCTACAGAGATGTCGAGAAGGGAATGCAAGGCTACAAGGTAGCTTCTTTCCATAGCAGAACAATGTGACTCACCTGCCAATTGATTGCAGGAAAGTTGGTGTAAAAGAATCGACCCACCCAAGTCACTAGTTTCGTAGTCGACCTCACAGGGAAGTGCGCATAAGGACTTCAGATGAATTGGGCGCAGTAGCAGGTAAACCAGTTGGAACTAGACTATAGGGAAGCCCAAGATCAGGGATATGAATTCCACTTCAGTTGGATATTTATCATGATTTCTTTCAATGCATGGGAAATTCTGGAAGGTGAAACCTTCCTGGACAATGAGTCGTTTGAACCTATGGCTGCGAAGTTCAGTACATTGTGGTACTCGAATGACATGAATAAACAGTGGCATTCAAATTTCATGTTCCATGTGTATTACAACCAGTTGAAGGTATCCATCCATTCCCAACCTCATATGACCCGGAATACCCTCCACAGGTTTCAACCCTTAATGAAATTCAACGCAGACCACCATTTTATTTACATCACAGAGGATGACTTGGAAGAAATTACCAAGGAATGTTAGCTGGACCTCCTTATTCCAACAGACCCTATGAATATGTCTGATGTTGACATCCTAGAAACAACGCAGGATACACCCAGACCTAGCAAGATAAAGAAGACCAAAGAGGTCCATGATTTAGATAGCACATCCATGAAGACTGCTTCCATCTCAGTAGAGAAAGGAGGAGATGGCAGAGAGATAGATGGCACATAAGTTGAACAGAAGAGAGATGAGGTTACACCTCCTAGAGACAAGGAGTACCACTCAAAGAAAAGGAAGGTTTCCCTACCGAAACCCTCATTCTGAAAGAAAGTGAAAGCAACCAGGACCAAATTTGAGACCACCCTCACCTCAAATGAGTTGGCTTCATTGTCGCAGCACTGAATGATGATTTGCTGGAGATAGAAGAGAAGTAAGAAGCTAAGAAAGAGGAGGTGTTTAATCGGATTGAGGAAAAGCTCCAAGGGGTGCATCCGGAATTACAGTCTAGCCGCACAGTTTCTACTGCGCCTCTGTCAGCAAGAACAACAAAACTAGGTGATGAGAAAGCTAAACTACACCGCATCACTGATACAGTCAAAGATCGACTTTGACGAGCTCAAGAAGAGACAACACAAGCCACCGAGGCTTTAGCACAAGTATAGAAAGACCTTAAGGAGAAATGCATTTTTGCAGAACGAGAAAAGCTTTCTTTGCAAGCGAAGTGGGATGGAGAAAAATAACAGTTACAGCAAAGCAAGGAATAGTTGCTCGCCGAGCAACACGATGTAAAGGAAATGGTTCACAGAGAACTTCACTCTGTGAAAGTTTCCAAAGTAAAGGCGAAGAACAAGTTCCACAGTAGGTGACACAACTTGAAGAGGTAATCCAGCAGCTCCAACAACACATAGCAGACTTGGAGCTCTGCACTGTGCCCGAGACCCCTCAAGATGTAAGAGACCTAAGGGAAGCAAATACCCATAGTGTAGTTGACATATTAAAATATCTTTCCTTAGAGTGCAAGCAGTTGAGTAACCGGAGTGCCCAGACATATGAGAACCTCATCGAAAATCCAGAATTATAGGCATTGGATTCACAGCTCAAGGAAGCAAAACATCACACAGACACACTACAAGCGCAGTTGAAAGCCCTGTCAGTCATAGAAAGAATGAAGCAGTCTCAGGAGAAACACACCGCCCAATAGCAGATCCATATGATTCAAAGTAGAGTGATGGAAGTTACTCAACGACTTCAACCAGTAAAATATAATGCATGCCAGTTATTCACAGAGGTTGAAAGCCGAGGAGCAGAGCTAGAATAGGTTTTCATTGCAGCAGAGCAATGCCTAGAAGGGCCCATGAATGACACAGTGATCCAGGAATTCACCGAGCAAGAGGTCATAGCATAGTAGTAGGTCGAAGCAGCTTGATCCAAGCTCGATTCCTTCAAAGCAGAACTGGTCAGATCAAAGTGACTCGGGAGGAGTCACAGGTGAGTGTTGGGGACCTGTTGGCCCTTGACCAAGTTTTGGGAGATTCTTGGTCATAGTGACCTATTTTGGGACTTCGAGAGCCTATCGAAGGAGGAGCACAAGATGAAGCAGATATCACAGGATCTCGACCCACTTTTGGATCATTTTTGGGTTTTTGGGAATATGTAACGGGAACAGGATGTCGACCCATGGGTTAACCCATGTTTAGGCCTATTTTTTATGTATAAATAGAAGGATATACAATGTAAGAAAAGGGGAATAGTGCATATATGTGATGTGAATGTATGCTAAGTTTGAGTAGAGTCTGTAAGTGCTTTGTGCATGATTGTAAGAGACTTTCATAGCTAAGTGTAGGTCCTTGTCGCAGATTGTGGAGGGCTTAGTGTTGTAATGCAATGAAGAAGGATCTAGAGAGCTACATAGATATTATGTCCTATGTGGAGTAATGGTTTTGATGGCTTTGTGCTTGTAACCGATTGGCTGAAGACAATAAAGAAGAAGAGTTGGTGGAAGTAGCCCCAGGTTGGGGGTGAAACACGTAAACACTGTGTTTCCTTGCTTTGTGCTTGTCTTAATGTGTTTATATCTTTTTTTGCTTAGTTCTTTAAGATTATTAGATAGATCTTCTTATGCTTAGTGATAATGATATGTGAGAATATTAGATCTGATCCATATGAATGTGCCTAGTGGTTGATCTGCTAGATATGACCTATCTATTGATGTTAAGTGCTTAAGTACATTATAACAATGTAAATGTTGTGAAGCCCTGCTTTATCAGCGAAGTGATTAATGATTATATATTGAGGAACTGACAGTGCTAAGTGCTTTATTAAGTAGTACAATCACAGATCAATGTCCCAACTAAGGTTGCAGACACCTAAGTCTTGAAACCACCCTTGCCTCTACCTCGGGTGAGACATCATCTGCTTTGCAAGTGTTTCCGAAAAGGGTCGGTAGTTAGGGCTTTGTTGGTGCATTGTTGTAGCGTTGAACCCTGGGTCTACCCCTATGCCAACAAAGGGTGGGAAGAATAACAATAAACCTAAGGACAAAGACAATAATGGGATACAAAATGATAATGTTGGAGAGGGAAAGAAAGAGAAATGTAAGGTGAAGTTTCCTTGTAAATTGTGTACCGATGACTACCTTACACATTTATGCCCCAAACTTGCCGAGGCCATGAAACTTTTAAATCTACCACCCGCTGTGCTGACGAATCCATTCCCACACAATGAGAACTTAGCCTCGAGCTCTTCAAACATGGTAAATGCATCCGGTCGAAGTCAAAACCCACTGTCGCAAGATGGTGACCATGTTTGTATCAATATGGTCGACGTGAAAATAGATATAGCCACCTGCTCTCGAGATTATAGCTCTTCAAAATCTAGTACCAATCAAGAAGCTCCTCCTCCCCCTCCGGAGATGAAATTATAGATTGAGAAACTAGAGCCACCGCCTCATATTCAGAAAGGAGTACTTAAGCGCTCTACCCACAAACCTAATGCTAGATCCACCGAGAACTACTCTATTGTTGAGGATCTGGGCCAAACCCCTTGCGCGATGTCGACTTTGGAGGTACTCTAGATGTTTCCATCATAGAGGAATGCCTTACTCTCTGTGTTAGGAGCTTTAGAACCTAGTGGCTCATAAATTATCAAGTTTTACATCACAGATGTGAAGCCTCGCTTACCCTACCATGTGGCTTTCCAAATCCACGTGGAGTATTCCAAGTATACTATCAAACGAGAAGTCATTGATGAAGGTGATACTACCTGTGCGATGTCCCAGGTCTATTGGAAAGCTCTCAGTTCTTTGGCCCTTTCCAAGTCATCGAACATGTTGACTGAATTCGAAAGTCATTCCTTCTGCCCTCATGGTATTCTCCTCGCCTTTCCAGTCCAGTTAGGTGGGAAGACGGTAGAGGTAGTTGATGCACCTCTCGATTATAACCTGTTACTAGGTCGCAATTGGACCTATGTTATGGTCATTTTCATATCATTCATCTTCCATGTACTTTGTTTTCCTCATCAAGAGGAGATCGTGACTATCGACTAGTTATCCTTTGCGTACTCTAGTCCTAACACATCTGTTGGACTGTCAATCCCTGTGATCAACAATTCTCAGCCAAAAACTCAGAATATCAGTGTAATAATTTATTCTTCCCTCATGGGTACTTTCGACTTCTCGGCACTGATTCACCACATTTACGCCATGTCTAGTAGGCCCTCTTCTGCAGGGAGGTCCATTCCTTTCTGTAATTCCTATTTTAGTGATCCATGGACCCTACCATCTCCGACTTCATCGTGTGAAGGACAGTTGCATGTTGGCATGGCTATGCCACTATCAAGTTGTTCTTGACTCTTATGCCAATCCTGATCGTGTTACCTCGCAGATGGACAAGGAGGATCCATTTCTTATGCCTGTATGGGCCACCTCGTTATATTGTTCGCATGATTTCCTAGATGACACTTTGCCTTCGGACGAAGCCATCCTAAAAGCCATGAATGGTTCCAAGAGACCCTAGGATAACATGCATCATCAATATTATTTTCTCCCAAGTCTTGAAAGAATTGAGCAAGATGACTTTCGGTCTACCCTGAGTGAGATAGTCGGCCACGTTGTAGTTCCACTTGATACGTACGACATTTATGCCAAAGGAAATATGGAGAGTATTTCTCCTACCGTCTCGATTGATATCTCTCGTACCCCTGGAAAGATTGATAATGTATATAGGTGTGGATTGTTCGCTAGAAGAAATTCTGATCTACACCGATCTCTTCAAATAATTTCGAGATGTATTTTCTTGGTCATATGAAGAGATGCCGGGGATCGACCCTCAGATTGTCAAACATGATATTAGAACTTACCCCGATGCTAAACAAATTCAACAACATCTTAGAGTTGTGAATCCTAGGAAGGCCCTTGCTATTAAGGCAAAGGTGGAGAAGTTGCTTAACGCTGGCTTCATCTATCCGGTTCCCTTGACCGAATGGGTATCCAATCCTATTCTCATAAATAAAAAGCAAGGAACCATTTGTGTGTGTATGGACTTTCACGACCTGAACAAGGATTGTCCTAAAGATAACTTCCCCACGCCTTTCATTGATCAAATTCTCGATGAGTGTGCGATAACAGAAATATTTTCTTTTATGGACGAATTTTCGGGCTATAAGCAAATCCAGATCAAACTTGAGGACCAACACAAGACGATATTTATATGTCCTCGGGGTACTTTTTCATACAATAAAATGACTTTTGGCCTTAAAAACGCCGGATCAACCTTCCAACATGCCATGACTTTCTCTTTTCACGATCTCAAGCACATAGTCGAAGCCTACCTATATGATCTTACTGCTCACTCTCGCAAGAGAGTGGATCATGTTATACACCTTCGGCTAGTTTTTGAAAGATGTCGTTACTATAGAATCCGATTAAAACCTTATAAATGCCTCTTTTGCATTAAGTTTGGTCATCTTTTAAGGTTTTTAGTTTTCGAGACCGGGATCATGGTAGATCCTCTTAAGGTTGAGGCAATACTTCAGTTGCCTCCCCTGTGCACAATTAGACAACTCCAAGGTTTACAGGGAAAAGCTAACTTTCTACGTTGGTTCATAGTGAATTATGCCAATATTACTAAGGTTTTTGTGTGCCTTTGGAAGAGGGACTCCCCATTTATCTGGGATGAGTGATCCCAGGAGTCTTTCAACACTTTCAAGAAAGCCTTGGTATCGACCCCTCTGTTGAAATATCCTGATTACAATAGAGATTACTTGTTGTATATTTCCACATCTGCAGTGACGATTGGTATGGTTCTAGTTCAAAAAGATGATTAGCTCCATGAGCATTTCATCTACTTTCTTATTCAAAATTTAGTTGATCCTGATCTTAATTACTCTCACGTTGAAAATCTATCTTTGGCTTCCATTCATGCGGTCCAACACTTACGTCACTATATATTACTTTGCAATACTACGATGGTTTCCGATGTCAATCTGTTTCAATACGTCCTTACTAGATGTCTCATCGGGGGAAAATATAATAAATGGATTGTCATCTTACAAGAATTTGATCTCGACTTTGCTTCAGCCAAGTCCAAGAAATCACTATTTTTTGCAGAGTTAATATTCGATTTTCCACGATTAGACGAGGATGTTATCCATTTCATTTCATTCGCAAATGAACACATTTTTCTTGTCTCGGTGTCCAATCCCTAGTATGGAGACATTGTTTAATATCTTTAAACCTTGAAGTTCGCTCAGCATCTCTCACAAGATGATCGACGATGTGTTAGATACCAAGCCAAAAAGTATACCATTGTTGGTGACACTTTGTATCTCTGAGGAATAGATAATATCTTGCATCATTGATTAACTCACGAGGAAGTTGAGTTAGTCCTAAACGATTGCCACAAAGGGGCTTGTGTTGGTCACCTATATGGGCTTGCGACAACCCAAAAAATCCTATGATCCGGTTATTTCTGGGCCGCTATATTTAAAGATTGTATCAAAGTGGTTAAGAAGTGTCACCCCTAATAGGTGTTCACTCAGAAAATGCTCTCACATCCAGCCCCTCTTCACACAGTCATCATCGCCGGTCCCTTCACCAAGTGGGGGGTAGATTTCGTCGATTGCAACCCAACTTCGACTGGGGGGCATCAACACATTATCGTGGTCGTCAACTACTTTACTAAGTGGGTCGAGGCCATGCCTACCATAAAATACGATGGAAAGACTGAAGCCTTCTTCATATTCAACCAAATTATCGCTCGGTTCAGTATCCCGAGTGAGATTGTCACTGATCATGGAAGTCACTTTCAGAATGAAATGATGGTAGAACTAGCATCTAAGCTGGGTTTTAGACATAGTCATTCATCCCCTTATTACCCCCAGGAGAATTGGCAAGTAGAGGCCGTCAACAACTCTCTCAAGACCATTTTTCAAAAAACTGTCAGTCAAAGTAATTCCAATTGGAACATTATGCTATGTCCCACACTTTGGGCATACCAAACCTCGGTTAAGACTGCCACTATTTTTTCCCAATTTTAGTTAGTACACGGTGTGGATTCGATCCTTCCTGTTGAAAGCGAAATCCCTTCTCTCAAGTTGGCAGTCGAGCTCCTACCTCACACTTTAGATTTAGAGTAATGCCTTTTGAACCTAGAGAGTCTTGATGAGCGGCATCGAGATGCTTTGACGGCTATCGAGGCAAACAAGAAACGTGTCAAGGTTCAGTACGACAAGTCTGTTTGTCCCCGGTTCTATGCTGAGGGTGACTTGGTTATCTTATATGACCAAGACAAAGAAGCGCT